>JAWQEG010002645.1:0-5000 GCA_033782935.1 Petrolisthes cinctipes | reverse complement strand
TATCCTTTCGGTAAGAAGGACTCCAAAACTGGACTGCATACTCCAGGTGCGGTCGGACAAGGGAATTGTACAGACAAAGTACTATCTCCTTGTTCCGGTATCCAAACTGTCGCTTTATGTACCCTAACATCCTTTGGGCTTTCTTCTCAGCCTCAATACACTGCTTTGAGAACTTGAGGTCGCTGGTGATAGTTACACCCAAGCCTTTCTCAGTATCAGTGCTTACGAGAGCATTGCCCTTAAGGTTATACTCTGTTCGGGGGTTTCTGTGGCCTATATGCATAACTTTGCATTTGTTCACGTTAAATGGCATTTGCCACGTGTCAGACCACTCCCCGATCTTCCTAAGATCTTCTTGTAAGCGGGTAGTATTTCCTTCTTTCGCGACATTCATACCAAGCTTAGTATCATCGGCGAATTTGGAAATCTTGGCAACCATGTCACCATCCACGTCATTAACATAGATGATAAACAGTAGTGGTCCCAGAACAGAACCTTGGGGAACACCGCTAGTAACGAGCACCCACTCTGAAGCCTGTCCATTCACTACCACCCGCTGCCGTCTGTCACTTAGCCAGTTCTCTATCCAATTTGCCACATTTCCGTCTATGCCCAGTGCACGCACTTTCCGAAGGAGGCGGCGGTGGGGTACCTTATCAAAGGCTTTCTGAAAGTCTAAGTAGACAACATCGACCGCTTTATCCCGATCATGCTCACTGAAAACAAAATGGAAGAATTCCACCAGATTTGTGAGGCATGACCGGTGCTGCCGGAACCCATGCTGGGAACCCCTCAGTAGCAAATTTGATTCTAAGTGTGCTGTTATTTTGTCCACCATGATGCTCTCCATGAGTTTACAGACTATCGAGGTTAAACTGATGGGTCTGTAGTTTGACGGTTGGCTAGCATCTCCCTTCTTGAAGATAGGAGTCACCTCTGCCTCATGCCAGTCTCTAGGAACGCATCCAGTCTGGATTACCCTGTTGAAGACCATGCACAGGTGCCGTGATACTTCACCATGCACTTCTTTCAACACTCTAGGTAAGAACCCATCTCTCGATTTCTACTTGGGTGAAGACCATTGACTCCAACTTCTCACTGAAGGAGTCCAAAGGTTCGGGAATGGGACCACTCTCCTCAGAGAACACTGAAGAGAAGTACTCATTTAAGAGGTTAGCATTTTCTGCATCAGAGTGCATCAATGCTCCATCCTCATTTACCAAGGGACCGATCCTGCGTCGGATTGGTTTACGGCCATTCACATAACTGAAAAACTCCTTGGGGTTCTCTTTGCAGAGTCTAGCCACACAGACCTCCTCAGCACGCTTAGCAGCCCTTATTTTGGACTTCACGTTTCGATTCAGTCTTCTATGACCGTCAAAGTCCCCAGATGCCTTCGCTCGACAATACGCAGTTCTCTCCCTTAGTAGGTTACGGATTTCCCGATTAAACCACTTCGGTTGAATGAACTTCTGACCTGTTCCCTTCAGAGGAATAAAGCGCGACTGAAGTTCCATGAAGGAAGACAAGAATGACCTCCACAGATCATCAGCACTCTCTCCCTCCTCTAGTTCCATTTCAGCAACGCCTTCACGAAGACCTACAAAGTTCGCTCTCCCCATGTCTAATTTTCTATGCACCGGGGTCACGGTCTCCATATTAGGGACCTTAACTGAAAATCTTATAAGCTTGTGGTCGCTTCCGCCTATTTCTTCGTTTACAGAGAGGTCTTGAATGATGTCATCCTCGGAGGTGAGGACCAAGTCGAGTATGTTAGCACCTCTTGTTGGCTCCCTTACCCATTGAGTGAGGAATTCATCATTTACAAACTCCAAGAGTGGTGTGTTCTCGGCAGAGGGCTCTCTGGTTTCCCAGTCAACATGTGTGTTGAAGTCCCCCATAAGGATGCACACCCTGCCGTCCACTAGTTCACCCAGCAACTGGTATAGGTCCCTGTCCATCTCATTGAGTTGTCCAGGGGGTCTATAAAGCAGCAGGGTTCTGTATTTTGCAGTGCCTATTTCTAGGTCAACTCCAAGGAGCTCATGGTTCAATGTGATGTTGCAGGTCACCGATTTGATAGAGTTCTTTACATACAACAGCACACCACCACCCCCTCTGTCCTCTCTATCTTTGTGGAAGAGTTGGTAGCCTGGAATCACGAATTCCCCTTCAAGATCTCTGTCTGAGGTTCTCAACCATGACTCCGTTATGGCCACCATCTCGGGTTTCTCTGTCGCAACGAGGGCCCGCAGTTCCAAAAACTTGTTTCGGATGGACCTGGCGTTGAACAATAGAACCTTCAGGGAACCCCCAACTGCAGGGCTCCCTATACTCTTCCGTTTCCCGGTTTGGTCATTGCCTTGGTAGTGCTGGGGATATCCTTCTTCAGGATCTCAGCGAATGTCTTCTCTGGGGTCACTCTAGCATAGCGACGAGGGCTCTCCTCCACGCTCGGTCGAGTGCTCCTGAGACATTGTCGGACGGCGTCTTCCATTAATTTGGAAAGCACTTCTTTCCCCTTTGGTGAGAGATGTGTGCCATCCCTCTGGTAGAGGTCGTCTCTACCAAAGAGTGAGGTGTAGGGGTCCACAAAGAACACCCCCTCGGCAGTACACAAATCAGCCAGGCGCTGATTTACTGCAATGTTCTTTGACAGAGCAGTCCCTAAAGGGCCTCTCCTTGGGAGCATGCCAACAACTACCCTTCTGCGGGTTTTTAACCCACAGTCATCTACTGCACCGAGCACATTCGAGAGGACTCCTTCGGTCATGCCTACTCTACCATTTCTCAGGTAGATGTCATTACCACTCACCATGAGTGCAATGACAGCAGATCTGGACGTTTGGATCCTCTCAGCTTCCTTTCGGAGGTCAGCATTGCCACAACCTGGCAAACAATTCACCTTCACAGAAGTGTGAAGGCAATCTGCCATTAGGGGTTGCAGCCCTCGTGCCTGGAAATCACCTACAATGTGTATATCCACAGGCCTCTCCTTGGTAGGAGCACGAGATGCCTTGTGAGGAACCCGAGAGTGTTTTGAATTTCTGCCGGGCTCATCACTTCCTCCAGGTTGCTTCTTCTTCTTCTTTTCCTTCTTCATTTTCTTTTCCTTCTTATTTGATTCCTCACTTTCCTCTAATCCCTCCTCAACTGTCTTCTTGGGTTTTTCTCCCTTCTCCATATTCCCCTCCTCTTTTCCATTACACTTTTCTGCAGACTCTTTTCCTTCTGCAGTCTCTTTTCCCTCTTCATTGTTGTTATTCTTCTTCTTCTTGTTCTTCTTGTTCTTCTTCTTCTTCTTATTCTTTACCGCCGTGGTGGAGCTCTCCGGTGAGGAAGCTCCTTGGACTGCCTTGTCTCTCACATGGCAGTCACACCTCTGTGAGTCCATTCGGAGAACTTCCCTCCTTTACGGAGTTGTTCTCCTTCGTGAGCAGTGAAATGTGCTTCATCAACCTCTCCTCGAGTTTGCAAAAGTCGCAGACACTCGAGGAGTCTAGGTCGCTCGCACTCCTCCCGCTGAAGTCTTCACACCAGCGGTACACCTTGCATGTAGTACATGTAAATTTTCTTGCTGATGGACCAGTCATCTCGCTCTAATTCAATTTAAGACCAATAATACAAAAGAAAGGGTAATGTGATTTGGTCTCGCATAAGTCTCATCCGCCTACTTCCAGAAGGTTTTCGGTCGTTCGGCCAACAGAAACCCTTATGAGCCAAGCACACCAACCCTAAGGTCTCCCCTGGGCCGGACGGCCCCAATCGTGCCGCAGCTCCCAACTGAGTAGCACAAGAGTCCTAAGTAAATGAGACTCTGATTTTTCGACAGGGGTGCTTGAAGTGTAACCGTCGTCCTACTAATCCCTACTAATCCTCCATCCGCAGCCAAACTTAAAGCAAATAGTAAAACTAAATGTCCACGACTTAATCCGAGATCTTTTACTGGCCTGGCAGCCAGCGAGGCATGAAAGCTCTCTCACCAAAGAGCAGTCGAGCCTTTAGGCACCTAAGAACGGTCACAGGGAGCTGGTCAGGCTTATTAATCTAAGAGAATACCTACGGGGGTCCTGAGGCATCTCCATTACTCGTACCCCACACGCCTGAGATCCCTTCAATCTCAGCCCTTTCGAAACCTGTGAGCGTTAAAAGGCGTTGTTTTAGGAGGTTCCAAAGCCTCCCTTCTCACACGGCATAAGGAAGCTGGTGAGATCCTTAACAATAAAAACTTATATCGAAAGTGATGAAGATTTTTTTTTTTTTTTCTTAGGACAGTTGAAGAGCAGTTGTGAAACTTAATATTAACATGAAGATTTGACAACTCTTAGTCAGGATCCTAATAACGCTACCTTTCTGGCACGGGTAACCCAACTGGACTAAATGTCCCCAGCATAGCTAGCAAAATTCAAACAGATCACACAAGCTCTCTCACCGACGGCAAGGTGGTTGTCTCGAGAGAGTAGGAATAGTAATTGAGAGAGAGAGAGAGAGAGAGTAGGAATAGTAATTAAGAGAGAGAGAGAGAGAGAGAGAGAGAGAGAGTTGTAATAGTAATAATGATTGAAATAAATAGAGAGAGAGAGAGAGAGAGAGAGAGAGAGAGAGAGAGAGAGAGAGAGAGAGAGAGAGAGAGAGAGAGAGAGAGAGAGAGAGAGAGAGAGAGAGAGAGAGAGAGAGAGTTCAAATTCAATTCAAATATTTTTATTTCCACTGATATAGTGGTTATTCTTTACATAAGGTACATTTCCAATGAGATATAAATATATACATATTTTAATACGAAAATATGAAACAGTAAATAAAAAGTAGTAATAGAATCTCATATAAGTATAAAATAGTAAGTAAAAGTGGTAATACAAGAGTATAAAATTGTGTGAAAATATAAAGGAGTAAAAAATTAGAAATAAAAGGAATAAAATTGTATAAAATCGTATAAAAGTATAAAATAGTAAGTAAAAAGTAAGTGGTAATGTAAGAGTACAAAATCATATGAAAGTGTA
>JAWQEG010002644.1:0-55416 GCA_033782935.1 Petrolisthes cinctipes | reverse complement strand
GGTTTGTGTTATACGATGATTTTTTTGTAACCAGTGTATTAATCTCATGGGACTTCGTATCGTGTTTGTGTTATACGATGGTTTTCTTTTCTTAGAACCCTGTGATTTTGTAGTCCCAGTAAGAGTGTGAGAATGAATGTAGTGTCCGAATTCTGAGAGAGTTGGGATTTTCCGCACATGAAGGCCATGATATGCAAACTGCGCCGTCATGTGTGTGTGTGTGTGTGTGTGTGTGTGTGTCATCCCAGCACTGAGAGGAATGGATAGCGTTCTTCTCCTCCTTTATCTCCTCATTCTTTTATTCTTTTCAATATTTTCATTCCTCTTCCTAATCCCCCCTTTCCTACTATTCTTATTCCTATTCTTATTCTTATTCTTATTATTTTTAATGTTATTATTATTATTATTATTATTATTAGATTACAAGAACTAACCACGCCCCCTCCAAAATTCTCTCTGGACCAATAGACGCCAAGTATATATATGTATATACATATATACATACACACACACACCACGTCCCCTTCCCTTTATCTGAACCAATAACAGCCAAGAAAATCCTATGAACAGACCCACCACCACGCCCCCTTTGCCCCCTTTGAACCAATAGGAGCCAAGATCACATACCTAAGCCACGCCCCCTCTGCCCTTACGTCCACCAATCAGCTGCTGGTCTTTGTTTACCCATCTGACCTGAAGGGAAAAACAACACCCGGGAAGGTCTCACTTTATATGAATTATTCTAGCAAATTAATTTCTTGGAATAATAATTAAGTGAGTATAATGGAAGATGTTGTTTTTTCCCTGCTGTATTTTTTCATTTCTTCTTTATTCAGTTTCTTTTTTTTTTTTTTTTTTTTTTTTTTTTGGATCCTTCCTTTCCCATTATTGTTTATTTTTCCCTCCCCCTTCTTCTTTCTATACATATATTATATCTATCTTGGTTTGACAAGTTTTCTTATTCTTTTGTTGTTCTTTGATGGTTTTACGTATATATCTGAATTTCCTGGATGTCATTTAATACTTTATGAGAGAGAGAGAGAGAGAGAGAGAGAGAGAGAGAGAGAGAGAGAGAGATGAAGAAGAAGGAAGAAATGAGAGAAAAGGAAGGGAGGGAAAGAGAAGGAAGGACTGCAGGAAGGAGGAAGTAAAAGAGGGAGGGAGAAGAGCTACTGGTCAATGGAGAGGCAGTGAAAAATCCCCTAGCCTGAAGGTGGTGAGTCAGGGGCCCAGCCTTTGATGAGGGAGGGAGGTGGGTGGGGAAGGAGGGAAGGAGGTTGAGGATGAGGGAGGGAGGTGGGTGGGGAAGGAGGTTGGGGATGAGGGAGGGAGGTGGGTGGGGAAGGAGGTTGGGGATGAGGGAGGGAGGTGGGTGGGGAAGGAGGGAAGGAGGTAGGGAGGGTGGGTGGGGAAGGAGGGAAGGAGGTTGGGGATGAGGGAGGGAGGTGGGTGGGGAAGGAGGGAAGGAGGTTGGGGATGAGGGAGGGAGGTGGGTGGGGAAGGAGGGAAGGAGGTTGAGGATAAGGAAAGGAGGTTGGGGAAGGGGGAGGTAAGGAAGATGTGAAGGGAAGATGGTAACTGGGAGGGAAGGAGGTTAGGGATGAAGGAGGGAGGTAGGTAAGGAGATTGGGAAGTTGGGGATGAAGGAGGGAGGTGGGGAGGGAGGGAAGGAAGATGTGGAGGGGTGGAAAAGTGGGAGGGATGGAGGAAAAGTAGGAGGAAAGGAGAGAAGGTGAGGAGGAGGGAGGGAAAGTGGGAGGGAATGTGTGGAGAGAGGGAGGGGAGGACGGAACGGAGGGGGGAGGTAGGGAAAGTGTGGAGGAAAAGTAGGGGGAGAGAGGGAGGGAAGGTAGAGTGAGAAGGAAGTGATAAAAGGAATGAGAACGAAGAAGAAGGAAGGAACATAACGATGAATGAGAGTGCGAAGGAAGATAGATGGGAAGGAGGTAGAGAGAGAGAGAGAGAGAGAGAGAGAGAGAGAGAGAGAGAGAGAGAGAGAGAGAGAGAGAGAGAGAGAGAGAGAGAGAGAGAAAAGGACTATGAGGAAGATGGGTAGGAAGAGGAAGGAAGAGAGAAGGAAAGGGGGAGGGCAAAAGAAAGGAAGAGAAGAAGGAGGAAAAGTGGGAGAGGAAAGACGGAGGGAAGGCAGTAAGAGAGAGTAAATAAAAGAGGGATTAGCTATGAGGGAGATGATGAAGGAGAGGAGGAAGGAAGAGAGAGGGGAAGGGGAGGATAAGAGGAAAGGAAGGTGAGGGAAGACGGAGGAAAAAATAGGGAGAGAGATAGGGAAGATGGAGGGAAGAAGGGAAATATAAAAGATAATGAGGGAGGGACAGAGACATGGGAAGGAAAGAGAGAAATGGGACAAAAAAAAAAGTAAAAACAAAGAAAGGAGATAGATATGAAGGAAAACATGATGAGAGAGAGAGAGAGAGAGAGAGAGAGAGAGAGAGAGAGAGAGAGAGAGAGAGAGAGAGAGAGAGAGAAACAAGGAAGATGGAAAAACGACAAGAAACACAAGAGGATAGAAAGTGTAAGAGACAGAAAGAAACGAGGAAGAAGAAGAAGAAAAGGGGAATAAGAGAGAGGAAGGAAAACAAACAAACAAACAAGATGGAAGACACTATACGGAGACAGTTATGGAAGGCTTAATTAACGGACTAAATTACTTAATGGAGAAATGTAATTAATGACCAAATGATAATTGTGTTACCTGTTTTATGTAATGGCTTTTGTGGAAGTTGGTGGGAGGAAGATATTGTAATTGTGTGTGTGTGTGTGTGTGTGTGTGTGTGTGTGTGTGTGTGTGTGTGTAGCAAATCTGTTTGAGTGTGCATGTAACTGAATATTTGTGTGTGTGTGTGTGTGTGTGTGTGTGTGTGTGTGTGTGTGTGTGTGTGTGTGTGTGTGTGTGTGTGTGTGTGTGTGTGTGTGTGTGTGTGTGTGTGTGTGTAGCAAATCTGTTTGAGTGTGCATGTAACTGATTATGTGTGTGTGTGTGTGTGTGTGTCTACCTTCGCAAACGGAATTTACTTAATCCATCCACCCATCTACCTCTCCATCCATCCATCCATCCATCCCATAATCCTACCTCAATTACTCAAGATCAAACCCGACTTTCACCTCCATCCCTCCTCCTCCTCCTCCTCCTCCTCCTCCAATCCCATATTAATCACACTCTAATTAAAATGGAACCACCAAATTAGCCTGTCTACTATAGTTAGTTAGTTAGTTAGTTAGTGTGTGTGTGTGTGTGTGTGTGTGTGTGTGTGAGAAGCAAATCTGTTTGAGTGTGTATGTAACTGAATATCTGTGTGTGTGTGTGTGTGTGTGTGTGTGTGTTCCTTCTTATCCCTTCCTTCTATATATATACCTTTAATTCTCCCTTCCCTGTCCTCTTCTTGTATTCCCTCTCCTTCTCTTCTCTATCTTCATCTCTCGTTTCCCCTTCTCCATTCTTCTCTCTTGTGAGCGCCATAATTCTCACTTTTCTATCCCCTTTCTCTCCTCCTCTTTTCCTCGCTTCTTCCTCTCCTCTCCCCTCATCTCATAGCTTCTTCCCATATTTTTCTCCCCCCTTCGTTTGCTCTCCTTCTCTTTCCTTTCTCCCCTCCCTGCCCTTTCCTCACACTTCCTTCCCATCCCTCCCTACCTTTTGTCTCCTTTCCTCCCTTACTCCCTCCCTCCCTCACACGACGCGAGATCCGATTAGTTTAAAAGCTGTACCACTCACTTACCTCCCTCTCTCCCTCCATCTCTCGCCTTATCTCCCTCCATCTCTCCCCTTCTTATATCTCTCCGGTCTTACTGTCTCTTTGTCTGTTTCCTATTATTTCTCTCTCTCTCTCTCTCTCTCTCTCTCTCTCTCTCTCTCTCTCTCTCTCTCTCTCTCTCTGTGTGTGTGTGTGTGTGTGTGTGTGTGTGTATATGTGTGTCAATGAATAGGCTTGTCAACAGATGGCAGCACTTACTATCTTCCAAACATTGCCTCTTGTTCTGTCTTTCTGAATTTACTGTATATAGTATATTATGAAGACGGGAGTACATATCTGAGATCCCCACATTTCCCTTCAGGATGAATCTACTCTCCAAGTCCGTTTCGTCTTGCAATTCGAGCCAGGCGAGTCAATCAAGAAAAATGTATTGATTAAAAAAATCCCAAATCTGGTTTCGCGCGAATTACAAAAACGCAAACCATTCTTTTTCTTACTATTATCCTCTACGTGACTTTATAAAAAAAAAAAAAAAAAAAAAAAAAAAAAAACCACTTTACAAACGCTCGATCTGACAAAAACGTGCAACTTTACGGAACGGACGATTTTTTTTTAATATGCGACTTAAATCAAACAAAACCATTTTTCTTGTGATTTAATGGCGTCTCCTGATGAAGTTTTCAGTATATCCAATTGGTCTTTTGTTTACATTGTTCATCTTATTTAGTTTATGTCTTGAGTGACGGGATATTACTGTACGAATCTCCTCCTCTTCTTCCTCCTTTCTCCCTTCTTTCTCCTCCCTTCTTCCTCTTCCTCCTCTTTCACCTCCCATCTTCTTGCTCTTCCTCTTCCTTTCTCCCTTCTTCCTCCTCCTTTCTCCCTTCTTCCTCCTCCTCTTCCTCCTCCTTTCTCCATTCTTTCTCCTCCTTTCTCCCTTCTTCCTCCTTCTTCCTACTCCTTCACCTTCCTTTCGTCTTCCTCCTCCTCTTCTTCCTCCGTCCGTCACTGTGAATCAGGTTACCAACAATCCAGTTACCACTCTCCATTTTTTGTTAATTTCCTTCTCGTGACACGTTGGAGGTGACGAGGGGAGACTGCAAAAGATGGTACGGGCAAGGAAGAGGAGGAAGAGGGAGGAAGAGAGAGGAAGAGGAGAATAAGGAGGAGGAGGAGACGGGCAAGGAGGAGGAGGAGGAGGAATATGATAAAAATAATATAAGGGTAAGAAGAAATATATTAAAGATTTAATAGATAATAGAGAGTGAGAAGGTTATTGATGGTGTTGCTAAGGATAGTGTTTACTAAAGAGGATTATGATGGAAAGTAAGTATCAAAGAATTATAAAGATAAACATTAAATAGGAAGATATTACAGTGAAAAAAATTAGAGGGGTTATTATTATTATTATTATTAATAATATTAGTATTATATATTTTTTTTTTTATTATTATTATTATTATTATTTTTTTTTTTTTTTTTTTTATTAGTGAGCAACTGATTAATGCTGAAGGCTACTGGTTCCTCCAAACTACACGCCAGGAAACAGGCAAGTAATATACCTCAGTGCACACGTAGGGGATTTGTTTTGTAGCATAGTTTGGAGGAATCAGTAGCCCTCCATTTATTCGTCAACAGAATTCCACTTTAATACAGAAGACAAGAATAATTGAAAAAAGACGAATGAGTGGAAAAAGAAGAGAAGTGATGGAAATGTGAATACGGCGCTGGAATGCTGGACGTGAAAGAAGGAAAATATGAGAGTATAAAGAATAATTAAGGAACTGAAACTAGAAGCAAAAAGGGCGAAGTGAAAGACAAAAAAGAAAGGAATGTGATGAAGATGTGAGGAAAGGAATGCAGAATATGTATGGAGGAGAATGTGATGATGACGACAACGTTTAGGAAGATAAAAATAACGAGAGGAAAGGAAAGAAAGTAAATGGAAGGAAGTTACAACAATGGGAAGAAGACACAAGAATGCAATATATTATCTATGGAAAGATGGACAAGAAAATACGAGCCTAAAATTAATAAAAAAATAATAAAAAATTAATCGATAATAATAAATAAATAAATAAATAAATAAAAATAAAAATAATCCAATAAATAATTGTAAAAAACTATATAACTAAACATGACAATACGAACGTATAATAAAATACAAAACAAAAGAAGCCACCCCCCCAAAAAAATAAGTTAACAATAAAAAATATGGTATAATTAAACACGAATTTGAGAGACAACGAGAAAGATAGAAAGAAATTTGCTGGAAGTGTCATCCCCCTTCACACACACACACACACACAACAAGGGCGAAATTCCCCTCGACTTCCCATCGTCCCCTCGACTCTAACGCCTCTTGGCTCCTCTTATTCATGGACCTGTCACTCCTTAATCCTTCCGCCCCGTCGCTGCAAATGAAGGAGTTAAGAATCTTGTTATCAGTATCTGCATGTATCAGTCTCGACACATGAATATTTCACATCTGCTCGTCTCTGCTTTATTTCCCCACCACCACCACCACCACCACCACCACCCACGACTCACACACTCACACTCTCTGACTCTTTTAGTTCCCCTCCACCACCACCACCACGACACACACACACACACACACACTCTCTGACTCTTTTAGTTCCCCTCCACCACCACCACCACCACCACGACACACACACACACACACACACACACACTCTGACTCTTTTAGTTCCCCTCCACCACCACCCACGACTCACACACACACACACTCTCTCTGACTCTTTTAGTTCCCCTCCACCTCCACCACGACACACACACACAATCTCTCTCTCTCTCTCTCTCTCTCTCTCTCTCTCTCTCTCTCTCTCCTACTTCCATTTACTCTCTTCCTCATTCTCCTCTTCCCTTCTTCGTCCTCCTCCTTCACCTTCTTCTCCTCACCTCTCACCCACCTGCATCATTTGAATTTCTGAAGCCACCACTCCATGCTTCCATTCTTTGCCAGGCTTATAGTATTAGAAGAGAGAGAGAGAGAGAGAGAGAGAGAGAGAGAGAGAGAGAGAGAGGAAGGGGGGAAGTTGAGTTTGTTGGTTAGTGTGGATGTTTGTGTGTGAGCATGACCGTGTGTGTATGTGCATGTACGTTTTTGCTTATGTCTGTCTGTATATGCGAGTGTATGTGTCTCAAAATGCATCTCTCTCTCTCTCTCTCTCTCTTCACCGCCAAATCTAATCAGCAGAGAGAGAGAGAGAGAGAGAGAAAGGGCTAACCAACTTACAGTCCACCAGACAAGATGGGCGACAAACACGGTTACAAACAGACTTTAATACATAAATTGGCCCCCGTGGTGGTCTGGTGGTGGTGGAGGGGAAACGAAAAAGGAGGTGGCGATTCTTTTTCGCTGAGAGAGAGAGAGAGAGAGAGAGAGAGAGAGAGAGAGAGAGAGAGAGAGAGAGAGAGAGAGAGATTTTCCATATAGGTGAATCTTGTAGAAAGGGAGTTCCACGACTCCATGACTAATGAACAACAGACAGGCTCACCGAACCGGCACCCAACACCCAGCAGGGCCAGGGGAGAAGTTAGGGCCCTTAAAGGGTGCCGGGAAGGTGAGCAAGATGGTTGGGCCCGCCAGCACAAGCATAAGGCCCAAGCAGAGGTACTTTTTCCTATAAAAAAAAAAAATAATAATAAAGAGGAGAGGAAGGGGGAATGCAACTTTGCTTTCTGTGGTGTCTGCCAATCAAACTGTGTAACGTCAGTGCTAATATCAATACGGTTCAGATCATATAATCTTAAGAGGATGAAGGAAAACTTATCAATATAATAGTATGTATAGACTAGATATACCAATTATATATTATTGACGAACTCGCATCAGAATCATACAGTTACTCTCTTACTCATTACACACCTTCGGACCTGAGTCAATCCCTTTCAATTCTTCAGCTGTCCCTCCTTTCCCTCTGCTTACTACATATAGTACAGTACGTGCTTGCTGTCCTGTCCTTCCTCTCTATCATCTCCTCCTTCGTCCCAAGACCAATAGACTAGAGTATTCTCTAGTATTAGACTCTAGTATTCTATTGGTCTTGATAAGAGCTTCAATCGACACTCGTACTGTACGTGATCACTCACAGGTCAGGTGTGTCAAGCCGTCTCGAGAAGGCCTTGGGTGTGTACGGGTTCGAATCCTGTCTACGACGGAGGCCTAGTAGTATGCAGTCGTTTCAGCCTAACATAGTACAGTTTTCAATAGCCACATACAGGTGAGGATATTACTTCTTATAAAACCAAAACAATGATGTTATTCAATATTATGATCAAATTAATCTTCCTCAACCTGGACCGAGACAAACTTCAGGACGTAACTTACATTTTATAACCCCAACTCGGGGCAATTTGTGACTTAACAATATCTGGACGGGAACTTTGGAATTATGTTTTGGACAGGATCCTCTTGACACTGGTTTTGGATAAAGGAGATATATAGCCTTCAAATTACGCCACATAGGTTGCTTGGTTGATACCCAGCCGTAATTTCTGGAGGAGGGTGTTTAGGGGGACGTCCCAGGTTTTCTGCATAGCCTATACATAAGGTAGGTATCCCGCAAGTATGTGTGTGGCAGATCATACAGTCTTGATGAGTGTGCAGCATAATGCAGCAAAAATGAATGGACAGACTGACAGACAATGAAACCTTTTATAAAAACACAATCTCCATCCCTAAACATTATGTCTCATTAAATATCAGTTTTTAGGTAGAATCAAACTGAAAATATTGGAAGGTCTGCAAACTTAAACGTTCCAATATAATTCTAAGGTTGTAGTACAGAGGTATTTATTATATAGGAGGTACTATATGGAGGGATATACTGTATAGGCGTATATACAGTACCTGTATATTTTGCCTCATCCCCCGAAAAAAAAAAAAACCAGGCGTGTAGATAGCAGGAGATGAAATGTCATAATTGAGTCTTTGCCTTCCCATAACGCAACGAAACTGTAGAAAATCATTTATCAACCAGACCCCCCCCCCCTTCCTCTCCCCTTTGGCATTGATCTTAAATACCGTAATTGTACTATTGAGTCTAACAAGAATGATATATTAATAAGTTACTGTAATATTAAAATACATTTTCTTTTAAGCCCATAAAACTATTAGAAAATGAGATAAATGTTTTCATGGTAAGCTTAAACTTTTCACGACCAACATTAATGATGATGAGAATGATACAGTGGCAATACAAATACGTTTTAAGTATCCTAGATATGCTGCACATGACAGAAGAGCCTAGACAGCCGCTATTAGGAGAATGAAGCTGACAGACCTTTCAAGAAAACAATACGATACAATACGATTGTGTCAGGAAACCACTTTTTTGTACGCATTCCATAACTCCAACAATCTTGGGGTAGAGCCTGGTAAACGGGGTTCTACTGGGTCTTAACCAGCTGGGCAAACTACCACGATCTAACCTATGTAGAGCACCGGTACCAAATCTAAGCAAACAGACTACCAGGATTGTCCCCTGTCTTTAATAAAGAAACATTAGCAAGGCTAATTGAAAATATACTGTAATACTACAACATACATGAAAAAACTTACCAGGAAAGTCACATCAGATTTGCAGGAAGTATAGTGGAGATTGATAATTATGATTGTTGGGGTTGTCGATCTTGTGGTTACAAATGACTGTGAGGTGGTCATACGAGGCCCTCCTCTTGTAGGCGCGTCAACACTCATCAGAGATGACCTGGAGGACATTGATATTACCGGTAATTAATATTTTGGTAGCCATTGGGGATAAGATCAAACAAAAAAAATGTAATAAATTGCTCAGACATTGATATTACCGGTAATTAATATTTTGATAGCCATTGGGGATAAGATCAAAAACAAAATAAAGTAATAAATTGATCATAGACTTTCTCTTGAAATATATCTTTCTTGACCTATCTTAAAATAATTAGGATCTGGATTAACTACCGTAAAAATGAAGATAGAGTTAGAACGGTATGTAAATCGTCACGTGTTAGCTGTAGCCTACGTCTAGATCTTGCGTCTTGTCATAATATGAACTTCACGGCAGAAACTCGTCTAATCGCAAATTGAGTGGTCTGATGCGCAAGTTCCTCCCGCACAGACTGTTTATTTTATTTTTTTCTTAGATATAAATCAACAAACACTACTAACATTTCCACATCTGAGTGGCCTTTGTAAAAAGACATTTTCGTATTCACAAGCTCCTTTCATACTTGACACGTATTTATTGCACCAACAGAGCTTTTTAACATCCAAACTATAGAGAAAAAAAAAAGAATGTCAGGCGAGAAAGATCGTATACCACACGTGAGGAAACAGAAAGAGGGGCATCTGTAAAAACTAATGGAATTGGCTCGGGTCCGAAAGGGCGCCGAAGCCCTTTAGTGTATTGCATAGTTTATGATAAATGATGTATCGGATATCTAAAAATGCTGATACGGATATAAACTCTTTAAAATAGCGGATGCAGATGTCGATATTCAATATTTGTTTTTAGAGGAAGTAGATACGGATTTTGAAAATGTGGTTGACCCCGTGGATGCTAATGCGGATATCATATTGTCTGGCCAAAAAATGTGGACACTGATAAAAACTTATTAAAAAGAGCGGATGCCGATATAAAATTTTTGTCTTGGGAAGCAGATTCTGCGAAAATGCAGATAACTTGCAGATGCAGATATTTGGTAGATACATCTTGATTGCCTACATCTTTGCTGGAAACACCCCCATACAGGGAACTATACCTGTACTATATACTGCAGTAATAAAGGTCGCAGAACTCTCACCGATGAAGTTTGTGTCTATGCCTGTCCCCTTGCGGCCCCATATTCTTTGTATATTGTATACTATTATTTGAATTGTGTATCATTAACTGAACTGTCCATGCGAGAACCAAAGCCCCAGCAAGACCCTCTCTTGAACTTGACAATGTATCCCCAGTGACCTAGCAACCTGTTATCCCCCATCTATCATTATTTCATTATGATCACCATAGCTCATATCAAACACACAGGTGACAAGACAGCAGCAACCAAGATTTTAATTTGGTGCAGGTGAATGCTGATTATCCCAATCTTCAACAGTGGTAGGATGGTTCCCAAGGCACTATCCTCGGCACATTGATGTCCCCCTCAGCAATCAAGATGTGCAACCAAGTAAGGAGTGAATAACAGGTTGAATTCTGTCCATTCCTCTTTTCCAATCAAATCACAGCCCCTGGTTTTTTTTTTTTTGTCTGCAGGGGCACTGGCCACGTCACTCACCATGTACTGTGTGGTGGATGGACCACTGACAAGAGGAACCAGTAGAAGAACCAGCAGATGGGGCCAAAAATATACTGTATGAACATAAAGCCATAGGGCCTCTAAACAGGGATGAGTCAGTGGTAGAAAAGATACGGCAGGAGAGGTAAGTGTGCAGCATAGACTCAAGTTAGCCACATGTGCCAGTAGTGGGTTGAGCAAGCATTCTAAACCATCAGGTGCCTAAAAAGGTTCCTGACAAATAACAATGCCCAACAATGAGACATCAAACACAAAATTTAATACCATTTCATGATATTTCAGTACAGGAGTAAATTTATAGTGGTTTTTCCACAATTGAAAGGGCCTATATAAATGAAATAGAGCATATATGAATAAATAATGTTACATAACGAAGTAAGTGCATATTTATTAGCAGCAACATAATATTAATTATATAAAATAGTCTCCTTGATATTGAAATTTAAAATTAGTGTACAGTCAAGGTCAAATTCCCTCATGCCTCTCCTGCCTAATGTTGAAGCCTGACGTGCAAAGTTTCGCTAATAAGCAAATATACAATTACTAGTCAATAAAACTAGGTTCACAATTGAGGACAGGACGTGAAATTATTTTATTCACAATATTATAAATCTCAGACAGAGGAGTCAACATGACTATACAGGCTGGAAGTAATATACTGTATAAACAAATGTTTGGTAAGGCACACTGGTTTGACATATGTGTTACCATCCATCAAAAATAATTCTTCATGTTATACAGTATACTAACTAATATCTTGTTTCATAAAAGG
The DNA here is from genome assembly GCA_033782935.1 of Petrolisthes cinctipes. Taxonomy (NCBI): domain Eukaryota; kingdom Metazoa; phylum Arthropoda; class Malacostraca; order Decapoda; family Porcellanidae; genus Petrolisthes; species Petrolisthes cinctipes. The sequence continues at coordinate 43,623 of JAWQEG010002644.1, read as the reverse complement.
CACAATATTTGAAAAGATGGTTCTATCTAATCACTGCAACCAAAACCTATAACAAAGATTATCTTGATTACGAAGATTATCTTGATTGGGGGTACATCTTTAGGCTGACGATTTACTAAATAATTATTTTATTCTAGTTCATATCACACAATTCTCTCCCAGCAATGATACCCAAGGATCAGTGGGATTAATAGTTAGTGGGATTCAACTAACTTAATCTGACTGTGGAAATTATAACTTCAGCCAATGATGTCAATATGAGCTTTAACATTCACACCATAACTCACTGTAAAAATATAATTACATCTGTGTAGCTACTCAATGCACCTTTTATAATAATGGTCCCATAAACACACACAAGCTACAAGTGACTACACTAGTGGCAATAACAGTTCATTACCAATACAGTATTTTGTTACTACTATTATTCTATCTTCATGCTTTGTCACATAAAGTACAAATAATTCAGCATTAGCTACAAATGGTACCTCTGCCTCAATTACCTCTTTTCCTCCCTATGAATCCAACCGTCAAAATGGGGCAAAATTATGAATGTAGAAAACTGAATATTTTTATGAATGAACAGATGTTACTTGAGAATACAGTACAAAATAACAGATATGTGGTTTAATAACTGTAGCACTGTGATGCTATCACATTTTGGCCTATATACAACAACAACATGCATTGGCTAGTCAGTGATAATGATTGGTACATATTACCCGTATGAAGTCTATGAAGCCATCATACTGGCACAGTCATCACCTAAACAATTACAACTTGTGAATATAGCCCATGTAGTAATTACCAGAGGGAGTTGCAGGACTTACTTGAGGTAACTGTACCAATGACACATTCTCTAATCTATTTCTTTGGTCTACTTACATTTGTTAAGTACAAAACCAATGTTATAACACCTACATTCTAAAGGTTAATTTTTCTACTACAGTACTAGAGAATACAGTACGGTATGTTAGTTACATTCACATATGTCTTGCTGCAATAGTGATCCAATATTACACAAGAACCAATGTTACACAAGCCTATTTAACATCACAATCAATGCCATGTTTTTAAGCCATGAGTAATGGATGTTATACTTCCTTTTGCAGTCATCCAAATTTCATTTATGGATTCTCTTCTTTGGCAACATATGTCAGCTATCCATCCATAGTGATGGTGTCTCATTCCCTATCATGAGTACTTCACCATGAGATTAACTATGGTATAAGCCACAAAGAGAAAGTTTTTGCTATGTTATCTATATATATATATATATATTATATGCAAATAGTATATTGCAACAAGATGTAACAACTTGAGATTACCTTCCCCTTTTCCTACTCCATTTAAAATACAATATCTTTAGGAGCCAACAGCATAATTCAAACATTCCTCAACTATAAAATCAACTTATAACATGATACTTAGAGCAACAAATATAAATATTATGTTTAATCCTACCAAGGTTCTCCCACTCGTACACCAACTGACAACTGAAAACATAATTACTATCTCTCCTGGTCCATATATTAAAGCCTAACAAGTCTGTAACATAGCTTAAATAACTCCTGCCTTACCTGATTCATACATTAAAGCCTAATGAATTTGTAGCATGGTTTAGATGATTACCTGATCAATAAGAATTATTAGCACTTGATCTTCAGTGCCATCTCTCCATCAGCTGTGACCTCTGCCTTGGTGAGAAACTTTCCTTGGTGCAGCATCTCGGCATAGTTGGCAGCAGCTGGGTCCTTCCCCAGGCTTGCCAGAGCAACCACTCTATCTCCTTGGCAGTAGTAAGCAATGAAGGACAAGCTCTCCAAATCTCCTCCAAGTATTATATCATCATACTTCCCATACCCTGGTGGAGTGACCATGAGAATAAAAATTAATGTTGGACATCATAGGAGGCTATATATCTGATTCAAAGAGACAATTATTTGAATAAACTGAACCTTCTAAGTATGTGGTGTATGCAATTGTCATTTTAAAATGTTACATCAATACATTTTTCAAGGTAGTTCTCTTCTTTGTTTCCCTACTTAAATGAAGTGACACTAATCATAAGAGAATCAAATTAAAAATTAAAGGCCACTCACTTTCACGCACAGTCTTAAACTAGTCATTAGTGACTTCCTCTTATCTATCTATTTATCTATAGCTCTGACGCCTCATTCCCTCTGGGAACTCCCCCAAGGGGATGGTCACGGCAGAAGTGTCTCCAGTTTTCGCTGTTCCAACACTCCCTCCTTACTTGGTCAAGCCCTTCTCTGCCCCTCACGTTTCTCTACCTTACATAGTCCTTGTAACTCCTTGTAACTCTTCCACTCTGTTCTGCCATCTAACCAGAGGTCTGCCTCTCACACCAGGTGCCACTTCCATACACCTTTACAAACTCCTCACCTTGCATTCTCTCCGCATGTCAAAACCACCTCAATGTATTACACTTCACCCTTTCAATTTGCCCACACTAAATACCAATTGCCTTCTCACTCATACCACATCTCTCATACAAACACTTATTACTTTCTCCATTTCACCTGGTCAGTCCACATGCTCCTATCAAGTAACTCATTACCAAACTGATGAGCTCTACTCCATGTCCATATCTCTGACACATATGTCAGAGACATATGACTTGGGTAAAATAATAAAAAACAAATCTGATATGGAGGTCACAAATATTATACCTTAATAATATCACTCAAGATGGCTGTGAGACAAACTTAATACCACATAAGACTGAATACTGTTGATGGAGCAAAATTAGTGTCTGACTATACTGTACCTGTATAACGAAGACTCTTGCCAAACAGAACCGTCCAGAAGAAGGGGACTGAGGCGAGTGGTGAGGTGTGACCCAGCATGTTGAGGGCAGCAGTGCGGCCATGACCCAGTGCCACCTGCCAGTGTCCAATGTTCACCTTGTTACCATCTTCCAGCATCAGGGGGAAGGATGCCACGTCCCCTCCGCAGTACACACCAGGGATGCTGGTCTCTAGGAACTGAAGGATTTGTGTCAGGGCTATGTAACAAAAATCAAGTTCAATAGAATTCGTTGTCTCCTATAGTAACAATCATAAAATATCTGTGTAAGGTAGCAGCACTGTACCAGGCCCTTACTCCTCTTGGTGGGATACTATAAGACATAAATGGTACCTTTTTCTTTAAAAAAATCCATAAAGTTATCAATGATGCCTTGTTCTCTCCCAGGAGCTCCCTTGAAAGCAGTCTTGACAGACAAATATGGTTTCTTAATATGGAAAACTGCCTCGGTCACTGTACAGCTACACTCAAACAACAGGAGGAAAAATCCTATTTTAAACATATTTGTCCACAGAAACATCTACTGTACCATACTACCTAAACACTTGTGTACCTCATTGACAGGAACAAATCCCCTATCATCGCGAGGAATGTTTGACGAGGCGAGGAAGTCTGTGTTGGGCACCACACCCACCCCAAGCACAACAATGTCTGCTGCTATTGTCTCACCCGACTCCAGCACCACCTGTTGTCACAATGTTCTATTACTATTCACTGTCACACCACAGTACTGTAATCCATTAAACTCTTTTAAAAGAACATGCATGTGGTTCATTGTTTTAAATAATGAATTTGTCAAAATATTCACTGTAAACAGGAAATGTACTTCAATATATTTTTCATGATGTGTGACACTGTTGGTGATGAATTGAACATCAATACAAGCATGATGCCTATTATTTTACCACAGATAAAACAAGGTAAAAATACTGAAAGTACAGTAAAACAAGATTACAATTATATGAAATAAAGACATTAATGTATACACTATTGTACTCACTCCTTTCAGTTTACCATCCTCTTCAGTGAACTCCTTGACACCAACATTGTTATAGAATTTTACTTGGTGCTCCTCAAATAACCTCTGGATGCGGTTTCCAACTCCTGAGCCAAGACTTCGTTCAAATGGTACAGTTGTGTTGCCAATGACAGACACAGATCCAGCACGGTTGTCTGTTGCCAAGTAAGCAGCTGCTTCCATACCTGAAGGTAAACATATCCTCTTGCTACTTCCAAAAAGTAAGGAAAAGAAAGTACCTGTAGGGTCCTTAATTAATGAAAACACAAGTGAAAATGGATGAATTACAAAGCACAATGCTCTGAGAAAATGGTCACTCATATTCACCCTTTCTCAATATGAAGGAAACTTCAAACTATTGCTAGCTAAAATCAGGCTTTCAAATCCAACATATTCCTTATTCCTTCAAGCACTAGCAATTTCTTTCAATATTTGAACAACCATTTACCACACTGCATCATCTCCCAGATTCTCTCTGTCTCCATTCTCTCTCATTATCACACACACACACTTTTATTATTTCCCTGTTTTATCCATTCTCTCCATGTACCCATACCTCACACCACACCTTTTACAATTTACACAATATCTTATCCTGTCAATTCTCTGTAGTCCAAACACGCTTCTCAACACATCCATTTCTAATGTCTCACTTTTGATTATTCATACTCATGCTACACCAGTTTGAGTAGGACTAAAAGAAGGCAGAATACCACAAACATTTCAGAACAACTAATTCCAACATTTATACATTTAGCTTAGATACAAGGACTACCGTAAATGCCCAGCTAAACATATACATACATTCTGTGTGATGTGGTACAAGGTTTTCCATACATCTTAGTATTCTGGCTTAAACCACATTTAACACTATTCACAGGTTACAATGTAATCTATGTTACTACATATCACAAAATGCAGTTTCCAGTGTTAAGCATGACACACTTCCAGACAACACTGAGTGATAGCAAATGAAACCCATTTAGTTTAACATGAAATTACTACTACGGCCATGAAGCTGGTGTGTAAGTTATTCAAAAAGCAGTAAACTCATACAACGTATACCTGTGGTTAACCATATAGTCACCGAAAGAAGAGGGCAGAGTCCACAAAAGTTTCTAAATCACTGTTAGCATATCACCATATCTAGTAGTGAGAACTCAGTAAGAGACAGTGATGATTATAACCTGTACCCGAACTACAGCACCTGTAATGTTATCTGCATGATCAGTCAAGGTCCTAAATCAGTGACCACAATAATATGAAAACCTTGCATCACTTATCTGGGCCACTATACAATCATTCAAAACAGTATCCATTCAGTGGTGCTTCAAGGATGTGGAAATGATCAGTATGTCTCGAGTTGTCACCAGTAGATTTTCCTTATCTTTTTTAGTTATGTCATATATAAGCACAATAATGCAAGGAAATATTTTTGAGAGATACAGTAGTACATATAAAGGTACAAATGCCACAATGAAAACCTACCAACCAACTCAACTCACCAATGAACGATGTGCCAACCACCACCACGTGTTTGCCGGCCGCTTCAGCCGCCACAGCGTTAGCATCCTCTGGTGTCCTAACCACAAACACTCCCGCCAGATCTCCTCCAGGTATCCCTAGTTTCCGTGGTCTACACACAAACCAAAGTGATCAGTCAATTATAGATACAAGTAATTATCATATAGCAAATAAAGAAAGTTTACACATTTCAGTACTGTACCGTATTTCACCAGTAATTTAGCCAATGTACAATTACAACAACCAAAAAATACAAATAGAAAAGAATCCAGGGGCAAACTTCTAACTGTATCTGAATAACATCGATTATTATCAACCAAAAATTCTCTTAATAGGTTACCAAGAGCAGATATGGAAGAGCACATGGCAATGAAATAAACTACTTATTTCACAAGTGTAAATTAATACATCAACAGCAACTACACTACAACACAATGAAAATGCTAGAGGTTTTCAAGTGAAATACTAAACTGTCTGCCATTTCTCCAAGTAACAGAGAGCCAATAGTTTCATCCCATTAGTGAATATTCAGTATTCACAAATGTTCTAAGGAAAAAAAAAATTACTCATATTTGGGAGTGTGGAGCCTGTACTTCTACATTATATACAAACCCATCAAATTCATTTAAAAAACTTAATTTCTTCATAAAATAATAACCCAATAATACAGTACTGATTACGATTATAAACATACTGACAGAAAGAGGTTTACGCAATTTATTTGGAGGGATGCAATTACTGTATTATGAACAAAAGCAAAATAATGCAAGCACAACTTACTTTCCACCGGTTGCAATGAACAACTTGTCATAGGTGACCTTCTCTCCAGTATTCAGGGTGATTGACTTCTCATCTGTGTTCACTTTGCTGGCAGACACCCCCATCAGAATCTCAATATCACCATCCTAAGAAAAAGAAATTAAACTCACTTAACTCATGGCCTTAAACATAAGAAATAATCAACCATGACACTCTGGTAAAATGTGTCCACATACAGCATTATACTACTTTATTTTTCTATTTAAATAAATGTGCTCAATATTCAGTTGCAAAACATTTGTTTCTGAAATAAAGGTCTCAAATCTTTGGTGTATACAATCGCACAATAAGCAGGCTTCATCTTTAGTCTTATCTTTCTGGATATAGAAAAAAAACAAAAACATCCAAATAGTGGACTTCTCATTCTTTTCTTCCTCAAATTTGTCTTGTTACATGTTACTGAATGACAGAATTTCTGAAGTCTTGCATTTTCTTCAGCATTCCTCAACGATTTGTGGCCACGTAAAAATAGTAAAGTTAATTTCCTCTCACTAACACCTATTGTTTTGCTTTTTATATGATACACCTCTACTCTTACAATTTCTCCAGTAACTTGCCAAGATGTCCATACAAAAGTCAAATTTGAATCATGAGTGACATCTCATAACATTTTCAGTAGACTCATTGTTCCAAACATTTTAAACCATCCTATCTCTCCTCACTCTCGGCACACATGAGCTATTATATTTGTGTCAAAGTACCTACACATTTACATAAAGCTACAGAAGTAAGCAAAACTATTGGTGCACAATATGCATGAAACATTTGGGACCACAGTACGAAGGTCATTGAAATATTAGCATTCAATGTACCACATATTAGGAAGTGCTATGGGCCCAGTGGTTCACACCATCCAAATCAGTCACACCCAGGCATACCAACCCTCACACAGAACCATCACCTGAGTGAAAGTTTTCTGTAGTCATCGGACCAACTTTGCACTGATATTTTGCATTGCTACTATAGCCTACATACATCTCTGGTAGCTGATATTTTCCACCTCACCTCATAGAATTGATTTGTTCTTAGGGCTATTTTATCTGGAGTGAGATGCATGGCCTTGGAGAGTTTGGGGCGGTCATATGGCAAGTGAGGTTCCTGTGTAATCATGACAACCTGCCCAGTGAAGCCTTCCTGACGCAGCCGCTCCACACATGAGGCTCCAGCCGCACCTTGTCAAAACAATATACACTCACCATAATGTTTACAATTCCACTTAAGCCAATGAAATACAACTAACGGATCTGTTACATAAAGCTAATCATAAAAGTCATAAGCATATTTCACTCTACAGTTGTATTAACTCACTCTACTCAAAATTATTAACATAAAATGCATTATAGCCCCATAGTAATGCAGAACCTACTTCAAAGAAAATTAATCATACATATATAAAACAGCTCCATGAAATTAATAAACTGTACCTTTTTCAATGTGACAATAACACAATACCATTTAGTAATATACAATGCATAAGTTGCTTCCACTGCCATCAAAAGTCAACTAAAGGGGTACCGTATAAGATTTTGGGTGAATTGAGAACTGAATTATTCATCCAGGTAATGCCACAAAACAAACTTCCACTGCATGGGTTCTGGTTTATGGCACAATCTGGAGGAACCATATCATACAATTACAGTACAGTCATTGACAATAATACAGGTTTGATAACAGCTTGGCATATGGTGAAGTATTCTTTTACTTTATTCATTACTGTATCTATGTAAGACTACAGAATATTTGTAGTATCTACAGTTCTAAAGGCTGGAAAAGCAAAGGGTAATCAAATACGGTTCTCCATCACAAAACAAATACCGGGAGTAAAATGAACCCTGATTTCAGCAATCATAACTTTTGCATGTAGCTACCAATGAACATGTACTATGCAGTATTACGAGGGATAAAAAAAACTGACAAAAAGTACTGACAGTCCCCTCATAAAACACTACATTCTATCAACAATAAAAAAAATTATAGCAAATAAGCACCAAACATACCTCCTCCTATCACCACAAGTGCTGTCGAGTTTTGTGGATCCCGCTTTGCCATCTCCTTTGTTCTTTTCTCGGTGGCCAGAAGTGATTTACTGGCTCTGACCCTGACCTGTCCTTCTGCCACATGTATGTCATACTTGGGTACACTGTCCAGCCCAGGAAAGTCCTCTATGTCTCCTGTGAGAGATGGACCAGTGTCAGTTTAGTTTCTCTCAGCCTTTCAACGGTAAGTAAATATTAAAGACATTTAATTTAACTCTTAATAACACTGGCCTATCAGAAGGAAGTACTCCTGATATCCAAAAATTAGTAACTATACTGGAATATTGCAGGACTCAAAATGACAAGAAAAACCTCATCATCCAAGGAGGTTAAGATTTTGTTGTCAAAATGGAACCAACAGACTTCTCCAAATTGGGATGGGAACAGATTACCTCAGTATGTGTTGTCTGTTTCCTGTTACATTGGAAGAAATAGTAGCCTACAATTCACTGTAATTCTTATCATTAAGGTACAACATTATCTTAACTAAGAGGAACAGAAACCTAAGTTTACATTCCTATAAGAGATAAGAATTTACAATTTCTTTTGAATGCTGTACATATTCAGAACTGCACAAATAAATTATATCTTGGCCATCTGAATTAGGTAAATGATAATATCACTGTAGTCAATATTTGTCCGTATTAGCCTACCAATGAAAATGAGTTTGAAGTTGAGAATTGTTACCCACCAGTAGTGACATTGAAGCAAGCACCATGCCAAGGACACCTAACATGACCCTCACAGAGAGTGCCTTTCTCCAGCGGGGCGCCATAATGAGAACACTTGGTACCAATGGCAGACAGCTGACCTTTGTGATGAACCACCAACACCTTCCCTTCGCCCATTTCAAATGACTTCATCCTGCAAGGTTATGTTCCCTGTATCATGATGCATATGTGCAGTCATTCTTGATATGCAATTCTGAAGCAATATTTCATGACATTTCAAGCAACCAGAGGCAGGACCAGTTATTTATCATATCTGAGCAGTTTGATAAACTTTACTGTACATACTACATTTTGACAATAATGATATTTTGTCTAGATCATAATACACAACTGTATATTGTACAGTACTGGCAATAAATATTTTATCTTGACTGATGTTGGTTATAGAAATAGGAAAGTTAACAAATAGGTCAAGCATTTCTTTATAAATATTCATATCATACCCATCTTGTGGCAGGTCCTCTTCCTTGCAGATAACTGCCTCAATCTCATCTCCAACATCACTCATCCTGCGTTCTGAAACATTAATTCAAATGTCAAATAGCGTCTATTAATCAAAATGTATAATGGATCCATTAACCCACAGCAAAGGGATTTTCGTACTGATATATCAATATACAGTAAACCCTTTAACTATGGTAAACTAAATACAGTACAGTTGTCTCTCAACATACTTGTGGGTGAGGAAACATAGACAACTGTGAATGTTGAAGATTTGCAGATATCTGCTGCCCCCCGTAAAACCTGCCACCCTTAATTCCCCAATTTCCTGGGGGGTCAAGGGGTGGAGTTGCATTGCATATTTACAAACATTTTAATATTAATTCGCTTCAGAAGTTAAAAATCATGAATAAATCTAGATGGCCTTTTCAGATGCTGATACATGAATAAAATATATAGTAAAGATTAAAATGAGAGAGAGAGAGAGAGGAAAATAGAGATGTGGGATGGTGATGGTAACATGCAGTGGTTGAGTGAAGCAACATTAATAGACACTCAATAAGACAAATTTGTACAATTTCAAAAACAAAAAATAAAATGAGAGAGAGATAAGAAAATGTGAGAAGAGGGATGGTGATCATGAAACGTTGTGGTGGAATGAAGGAGGATCAAGAGATGGTAAATAAGATATATATACAGGGTATATGTACAATTTGAAAAATTAAATACATTACTAAAAGAGAGAGAGAGAGAGAGACTGGGGGTGGTGATGGTAACACGTAGTGGTGGTGTGAAGCAACGTCAATAGATGGTCAATATAATATTTTTGTACAAGCTAAAAAATATAACGAGAAACATATTAAAATTAGAGAAAGAAAAAGAAAAAAGAAACTGGGGGACGAGAGTGGCAATAGTAACACGTAGTGGTTGAGTGAAACAAGATCAATAGATTGTCAATAAGATATACAGCACTGTACCTGTATTTGTACAATTCAAAAACTAATATAAATAATAAAACAGAGAGAGAGAGAAAGAGAGGAAAATGGGAGAAAAGGGTTGGTGGTGGTGGGGGTGTTAGCATCAGCCGGTGGGGTGGTGGTAAAAGGTAGTTTTGGAGTGGAGTAACTCCATCCTCTCCTGCAAATTCGTCAACTTCTTGAAACCCTGAGTGGTCGTTCCAGCAGTTGACTTGGATGCTCTCATGGGGGGACATGGTGATGGTATATATTGTACGAACAGTAAAGACATAATTATGAAGAATGTTCACTATCGTGGTTACTGTGATACAGAGAATTATAATGAGGAACCATGAGCACACGGCGGGAACCATAGGCAGTACATTTGGCCAGCCAGTATATACCAGTGCATACAGTACAATACTGTATAGGATAACCCATGGATAAGGAAAACCAAGTATATTAACAAACTTCCCCACAAATAAGCGATACCATGTATGTTTAGGAACAACTGAATGCATTTAATTCAAACCACCGTCAGTTATTTTTCTCACCTTGATACATATACTTTGTATTTGGATATCTTAGCAGTTGAACACCTTAGAATTTTTATATAATCAATGGATGCATGAGGCAGAAAGGACTGAATCATTGAAGCATATAATATGGGGGAATAAATGACACATGCGAGTCTACTGAGCCTGAGAGTGTATGAAAATTACATTGAGATGGAAGGAAAAATCTACCATACCTATATTACTCAGTTCTACCTATGTTGATACCTGATTATCCGGTACAGTATTTTTCTGAAAACATCTCTATAAAATGCATGCAGGAGTAGTGATGAAAAGTATAGCAAAAAGGGGTTCACTACTATTACAACACTACAAATGAGCAATGTCACTACACTTACAATAGAGTTAAACAAAAAAGGTCAAAAGGTTCACACAGTAGGTATTAAAAAATCTGAACAACTATGTTCAAAATTCAGATTAGAATACCATAGTTTGGGTACAGTAGAGTGTTACACAGTGCTTACCAGTTCTCAAACTCCTGGGCTGTCATGAATGAAATGCACAACATAAGTTATTTAATTAAGGCCTAATTAGGCTGCTTAGATTAGGTTAAAGGTTATTTTCTCATAAGGATATGGGTATGGAACAACACAATGATTTATAAAAAATTTAAAATGTTGGAAAAAACAGAAGAAAGTGTTCTTTAGAACTATCAATAATGTAACTGTAATAAGTACAGTAGACTATAGAAGAGAAAACTTGTGTTGACAATGACAGCAATAGAAAAACCAGAGATTCCCAGTGAACTGATAAATGTAACAATGAAAACTTCTGCAAAGAAACATACAGTACAGAGGCATGATCGAGTTACTTCAGTTATGAGGTAAACATAAATATATCAACTTAACTGATGCCTTCGTTCATTATTATTTTCTTCAACGTCATATTCTAATATCATGGACCATGCTACAAAACTTTTCTTTTATGGCCTTTCTATCCGGTGCATTTTTGTTTCTTTAGATATCCGTTTCTCCATAATATGCTGGGGTTAGAGCAAAGAACCTCAGGGTTTGAGGCACCATACCTAACCAAACGGTAGCCATAAAAGAATACAATCATTGTTTTAGGATGTAATAATAAGCCCCTCGACCTGGAAGACCCTGTAGGACGAAGGATAAAGTGATAGATAGAGAGGAGGGACAGCAAGCACGAAGGGAATGGAGGAAAAAAGATGCATGCACCAATTAGTGTCTTAATTAATGTTACAATATTATGATGTATAAAAAAGATACTAGTGGTCTATGGCAGCAAGACAGTAAATAAATATATACCAATTCTGGTGGTATTAGTGAACAAAAGCCACAGGAAAGAGAGTTACTTACCAACTTCTATCTACATTATTGTTGGTGGTTCTTTTTGCTTTATGATGTCAGTGCGCCAGTGCATTTTGACCAGGTTTGATTTCCCCCCAATGCTTGCCCTGGTTAGGTCCTGGTAGTCTGTTTCGAGGTTCGAGACCCCCCCCCCCCCAATATTTGCCCTAGTTAAGTCCCGGTAGTTTGCCCCAGTTAGGTTAGGTCTTGGTAGTCTGGTTTGGTTATGTTAGGTTAAGTCCCGGTAGTTTGGTTTGATCCAGATTAGGTTAGGATAGGTTAGGTCTGCTATTTATTGTGCAGTACTTGTTTTAACTCTTAATCCAGCCTTGGGGGGAGGGAATCAAACATGGTCAAAATACACTGTTGCACTTTTTTTAATCACATATAAAGAGGAAAATGATGAATTATCGAGAAAATATAAATTGGGAAAAAAAGATGTTATTTTCCATTTCTGTGGCTCTTCTTAAACTCCACCATTTTACTTCACTATTCACATCTCCCTCAAGTTATGGTACTCAGCATAGGAGACGAGACAGCCTTTAAACATTGACATTAGGCTAATAATAATAATCCCCAAAACACGATCACATTATACTATAAATTATAAACTGAGGCAACCTACATCATTAATATTATACAGATACCGTACAGTCACGGCACATAGTCCTTGACCAGGGTGTAAGTAAGGGGAAGTTTGGTCAAGGACTTTGTGCCATGACTGTACCTGCAAAACATGATTATACGGTACAAAATAATATGAGATGTGGAATCAACAGAACTCCATTTTTCTTACTCACATTAAGTATAGGCAATGTAAGTGACAAATTTATTTACACATTCAGTATATACAATGTAAGTGATTGATTGATTGATTGATATTAGGTGCCGCAACAGCGAGGTCATATAGCGCCAGAAAAAGGTACAATACAAGTGACAAATTAAGTTAGCCTGTGATATAAGACATACAGGTGATACTATAAAAGGTTACTAATACTCCTGCTTCACCCACTTCCTGTACTGACACCTGTTACTCACCCAACAAAAAATAATAATAATAATGTTGCCAGTAAATATTTACTCTGTTAATTAATAAACAATTAGGATTTTCACTGTTATTGTTGTATTATCTCCCTCAGTTCTTAATGCCATAGAAGAAAAGTGTCTTAGAATGATAGGTAAAATTACAGAAGTACTCCATTCACTATATTGTGTATTTTAGTATCATTGCCCACTATTTTGGACCATTCTAAGACACTTTTCATCTATGGTGCTTCTCTCGGAGATGCCCCGTTTTTGAGACATGCCCCATTTTCACCCCAATACAAATGGTTTATTTGGAAATTAGTCTGACCTAACCTACCGGGACCTAACCTGGGCAAACTACCGGTATATAACCAGTGTAAACTATCAAAACCGTTTTGTAGCAGTATTGCCAGATCCGGCTAGGTCCCAGTATTTTGCCCCAGTCATTTCCTGTACTTTAGCACGGTTATTTCACGGTATTTTGCCCAGGTTAGGTCCTGTTAGTCTGCAGTGGTCTAGGTTAGGTTAGGTAAGGTCAGGCTAATTTTAAAATGCCCCATTTGAATATGCCCTATCTTGGAAATGGGGAATTTGCGGAGGAAATGCCATAGAAGAAAATAGTCTTAGAATGGTCTAAATAAGTGGGTAATGAAGGTAGAAAAACCGTACGCAATAACGGTAATTCTTTCAATATTTACCCAATTATAAAACAACAAAATATTTACCTCGTTGCTGTGTGTTATTTCCTTCCTCAATACACTCAAAATAATGATGATAAAAAAAAGAGCACACTATTCTATAATTTACCGTGTTGTTGTTGAATATCGGTCTCTGTGTCACTAGCGGCGTCCCTCCTCCTACAGGAAGCAGTGACACCCATACTGAACCACCTCACAACACCAACCCCCAAACTATTCCTTCTGCTGCAGTGAAGGGCCTTATGGCAGATGTGGCGACTGGCTGTGCCCCTTGCCAACACCCCAACTGTCAGCCTCGCCGCCCGGGTTAACAATGACACAGCCATAATTAAGCCAAAAGAGAAAGTTCGATATATGTGGAATGCACCCGTCGTCTGGCACCACCACCGGTAGACATTCAGCACAGTTTGTGGACTTGAGTTTTTTGTGATCAGCCATTGGATTCTTTGCAAATTCTAGTTTTACAAAGGTAGAAATATTTGAGGCGTTGTCCATTATTGGTTGAGAATGAATATTGAGTTTTGAGTCACCTTATAAGGATCGAAAACATGCATTCATAAGTCTTTCATACTTTCATATCGGAGGAGAAAGGGAGGCTTTTACGTTGAATAAAAGTTCACCCATCGGCTCTCGCATATTTTTTTTGTTAATCAGTCGTCTCTTTCCGTACAATCTTTTGGTGTAGCTATTAATATCATCAAACTATCTGTTTCACGTTTTTAAAATAAAAAAGGACCTTCTACGAATTTGCAAGTATGTGGAAGGGAAGCAACAAGCAATGGTTCAGTGATGATGACGCTCGATGACTTCACACATGACAGCTTCACTGATTCCTGCCAAAATTGTTGGACATCATTTCTAATCTGCTATATCCCTGTTCACCTAACAGCAAGAAGGAAAAGAAATTACATATGCAAACAAAAGCCACTCCTACTGAACGTTTATCACATTCCTTCAACCCTTCCTTGTCCCTATCCATCCAACCCTAAGCAAGTGTAGGATAGGAAAATCGTCTAGTTTTGCAAAGAACAATAATGGACTGCGCATTCTAATAGCAAAAAATATCTATTTTCTACTATTATGCTATTGCATAATAATAAACAGTGCAAGATGAACAGCAGCTGATCTGTCAAACTATAAAAGAAAACGGATATATTAATAATACACTATTCTAATTTGTTTTAGCTCATAAAGTTAACTCTGGTTTCCCTTCAAAACGCATAAATATTTCCTCATAAAGTTATGTATCCACCTATGCTAATGAAACAGAGCAACACTCAGCGTTGTTAATTGCAAGTGAACCATTTCTGGCACATTTTCCACCATCCTCTGGTCAGCAAAAGAATTCTTCCTTCACCTAACATATTTTCAGGCGTATTTGAATGGAGAAAATCTGACAAGAGAACGAAAAAAGAAGAAATGACGACAAATATTCACTCAGAAACAAGGGGGAATGTGACCTTAAACAGAGGAGTGCATAAAACCAGTGATGACCAGATGTGAAACTGTGGAATTAAACAGTCAATGGCGTTCTATGTGAACTGACCTACAAGTTGGACCTGTGAACTCGGCTTAAGGGACCCAGTGATGTAGTCAGAAAATTGGAGGTATACGAGTCCTTCAACTATTCCCACGAAACACCACCTATATGGAGGGAGCTTGTTTCGTGGCATAGTCAGGAGGAATAAGAAGCCTCCAATTCCCGTACACGATCACAGGGTCCTTAATCATACTCTTACAACCTACAACTTATCATGCCTATATAAACAGCGACTAAACAATTATGCAACACAGAGCTCAAACGCCATTTTAGCCAGAAATCAGCTCTAATAGTTAGGTGACAGTACCCAGGGGCAAGTAAACGTATTTATATAAGTAAAGTCCAATCCTATAATCTTTATATATAAAAAATAAATATTCGTAAGCGTTCATTCATGGCAAGGACCATGGTCGAGGAATACCGAGGTATTTCTCGGTCATGGTTCAGACGCTATTACAAAAAAAAACGATATGTCACTGGCCGTGAAATGCATAGTACCTACGTCTGTTCTTACCTATTTGTTCTTACCCATTTGTATCTTTAAAGGATTGAGTCAAGTTCGTAATGTCCCATATTTTAAAACACAATTATCATATTTTTCTTTAAAGTTATGTATGTTATTGACACACACCACTTCTTCTGGTAATTCATTCCATTCGTCTATTACTCTATCTGGAAAACTATATTTCTGTACATCTTTATCTCCTCTTTTTTGTAATTAATTTCTTACTGTGTCCTCTCATTGTAGGTATTCCTTGTTGACACAAGTTTTCTATATCTATCTTTTCATTTTCTGTGACACATTTATAAACCATAATCATATATCCACTCTTTCGTCTTTCTTCCAGTTTAGGTAATTTTAGTTCTTTAGTCTTTCTTCATAGCTTAGTTCTCTTAGACTTGGTAGCCATCTTGTTGCTGCTCTTTGTACTTTTTCTAATTTAGTGATATGTTTCTTTAAATGTGGGTTCCATACTACTGCAGCATATTCTAAGGTAGGCCTCATAAAGGATGTTATTATTTTTTGACCATTTCTTCATCTATAAAGTGAGGCCACTCTCAAATTTGCTAACAATGCATGCATGTTTATCACTTTTTCAGTTATACGATCATCTGGTGTTAATTTATTATTTATTATTACTCCTAAGTCTCTTTCTTTCTCTGCTTCATTTAATATTTTGTTTCCAAGTTTGTATTGCCAGTTTGGTCTTTTCTCACTTTTTCCAAACTTAATCACATGACATTTATCTGCATTAAACTCCATCTGCCATTTATTACTCCACTCTACCATTTTGTTCAAGTCTTCTTGTATCTTTTTACAGTAGTCTTCATTTTTAATTGTTCTTTGTACCTTTGCATCATCAGCAAACATATTCATGTAAGTGCCATTTGTAATATTTACTTCTATATCATTCATGATTATATAATTATATACTTGAACTAACGCAAGACGATTTTCTGCCTCGGAAAAAATCTTCGTTTTGGATTGGAATATAGACTGTGATTAAAGCGGAAACAAGTATAAGGAATACCGGGACTCATATATAAGCTTTCAAGGAGTGTGGGAAACAAACTCCTGCTTGGCCTTGAATGTCTGTAAAAATTAGGACACTTTGAGATATCGTTTGTTACCGTCGATGCCATAATTACACTTGAGTCCCACGTGCCCAAATAGAATATATATATTTTTGATATTTTAGCTTTGCATTCTTCTGAGATACTGTGATTTGCATGTTCGAGTATCATTTGTATTTGGTTCTATAATTGGTGTTTCATTGCATTGTTCATCAAATTTTGTTACAGCATCACCAAGTTTACATTAAAGTGAAAACCTGTAGTGGACACACACAAACACACACACACACACACACACACACACAAACACACCGCAGCATACGAGCAACGATTACACTTTCTAACATACTTTGGAAGATTATGGTCAGCTGCCCTCGAATATATTCACCCTTAGCACATTATTTTTTACCATACCCTCTTTTAAACACGTGAGTGGGGGGGACTGGAGCGAACTTATGGGGCCGACTGTATGTACAATAATTTATGTAGCTTGCCGGTAACATGTATGTAAACCAATGATATGTTGCTTGCACTTGTCATCTTCCCACCAGTGTGTGTATTATCTGTGACGTCAAGGCTACATGATGGTGGTGTCGGCTTTCGATTCCTCCAACTATCCTAAGCCAGAAAACACAACCCCCCTCCCCCCTACGTATGAGATGTGCGGAAGTGTTTTGAAGCAGATGGTGTAGGGAAGTGGTGGCTCCATCGCCCATAATTCTTGAGATGGTACAGTCAGCCTCGTGTCCCCATTAGTCTAGATATACTTAGACTTTGGTATTCCCTACGATAATGGAAAGGGGACCTGCTCTCTAACAATAATGCTACTAAAGGTTCAAGAATTAAGCAGGCAAGTATTGGTTCGTTCACCCCTTGAACAAAGGAAAATTACATATTGATGATGATATGTTGTAGCAGAGTTTGGAGGGTAACTCAGGCTCCCATAAAAGATTATTACGGTACTTCTCTTAAAGGGGTCGCCTGCTGCTATAGGTGATGAGGAAGGGATACTGATTCCTCCAACCTGTATTAAAAAGCATCTCCCCATTTCGTATACTGAAGTACTAATATAGTCTGTTTCCATAGTTTAGAGGAATGGGAAGCCCTCCAATTTAACCCTGTAGGTATGGAGAGGGTACAGTGTCGGCAAATCTGGAACACTGATTCCTCTAAACTATTCCAAGCAACAGTACACCATCCTTTTTGTTAACCTGGTCCTGTTTCCTAGCATATATTTTGGAGGAATCAAGACACTCTGATGTACCCTAAGTATACTATCCCATTAATTTTTATACATTGGCTGACATATTTTGCATTTTTACTCTCTGACTAAAATCCCACACGGAGATTTTTTATCCTCTAATCTGAAACAAACACCTTTGTTGATAAGCACCTGTCGTGGCTCAGTGCTTAGAGCATCGGTGTTCAGGGTCATAATGCAAAGGTGTGGAGGGTCGAATTAAATTGAAGAAGATGAAAGAAGACACTTATGTTTCCTCAGGAAGGTATACAAGGCGGTGTGTGTGTGTGTGGATGGGGGGGGGGGGGGAGGGGTTAAGTGGTGGTGAAGGTGGTGTTGTTGATGTTGGTGATGGTGATGTTACCAGGTGGGCAAGGTGGAGGTGGTGTTGGTGGGGATGGTGTTATTGAGCAAGGCAATGTGTTGGTGGTGGTGGTGGTGAGCAATTTGTTTGGTGTTGGTGTAGTCAGGTATAGGTAGTGTTTGGTGAGGGGGGCATCAGATGGTGGTGATGGCAGTAGTGAACAAGGCAGTGGTGGTGGTGGTGGTGGTGGAGTCGTCAGGTGGTGGTGGTGTTGGTAAAGGGGTCGTCAGGTGGTATTGGTGAGGGGGGCATCAGGTGGTGGTGTTCTCAGGGGCACGTGTATTCTGTCACAGGGCGGGTGTCTCCCAAGGGTGTCTCAAAGGGCTGGTCATACCCGAAGGTCTTGGAGTCCGAAGGAGTAGTGTTGAGAAGGGACTGTAATAACCTCATTATATTTACTAGAGTTAGGATTAAAATAATAATAATAATAATAATAAAAATAGCGATGATGATGATATATAGAAATAAACTTGGTATACGACCGACAATAATAAGAGATAATAAGAATGTACTCAGTGAATATTATTAAAGATTACCGGTCTATCTCTAAAACGTACCCCAAATAACACAACGTGTACTGAAATATTCTGTTTTCTAGTACACACACACACACACCATCAGACCCTCTTATTATTTCTTGCTTATCTCCCCCCCCCCCTCTCTCTCTCTCTCATCTTTCTCTCTCTCTCTCTCATCTTTCTCTCTCTCTCTCTCTCTCTCTCTCTCTCTCTCTCTCTCTCTCTCTCTCTCTCTCTTTGTGTTTGTGTCACCAATAACTAACAGCTTAGGAGGCTAATACACTAAAGACTACCTCTTTCTCCAATCTATACTAAGGAACAGAACAAAATCAACTCAGTATAGGTGTACCGTTTCTTGGAATAGTTTAGAGGAATAACTTACCTTCAAATTTAAGCAATACAGCAGTACCCCATTAAAAAGGAGACGAGGTGTTCAGAGCCATACACATCCCTTACTATTACTCTGCTATTTTAGGACCCCCCCCTCCCTTATAATTTTATATATTTTTTATTTATGGGAAGGGCAACCACCACACAGTAACTGGCATTAAATTGGGTGGGTGAGCTGTAGAAGGTCGGTCCCCAGATGAAGAAAGACCCAATCAGTCCAATCAGGCAAGAAGAGATATTGGTCCACCTCATTCCAGGTATACGGGTCGCTTCCCATACCTCCTCTACATAATAATAATAATAATAATAATAATAATAATAATAATAATAATAATAATAATAATAATAATAATATTCAGGTATTATGATGGTTCAGTTCTCATTCAGACTTTGTAACTTTAGTACATTTGGATCTATAATAAGACAGACAAGAATTTGGATCACAATTAACAACTTAGATAACTTAATCCTCACCTCTCGTACTGTTAAATCTAACACTCACACATATGAAAATTCACTTAATACAGTCAGCAGGAAGTAGGTACAGTCCCGGCACATATCCAGTCCTTGATCAGATTTCCCCTTACACCCTGGTCAAAGGACTATGTGCCGTGACTAGACCACTCATATTACAACATGGAAATACGATTGAAAGCCTTTTTTCCTCGATAAGTTGATATATGCATTAAAACATAATATCATTTTAACCTCAATAGTGAAAGCAATAATAATAACTTTACACAGCGATTCGATGGATTATAAAATGATAAATAATTATAATGTCATAGACAATAATCAAGTTCTGTGAGCATCACGAATGTCTAAATGTTAACAACAGACAATTTCCTTCATTATGCAATCCAGAAAACCCTACATTGTGATGACGTGTTTGCTTATGTATGTTGATGATTGATAACGATAAGTGGTGTGAAGCGTACATGTGCTTGTGTGTGTGTGTGTGTGTGTTGATAATGGTATATATAAAGGCCACACACCCAACCGTCGTACAGCAATTGTTTTTCTCTCTCCTCTGCAGTAAGTGGTTGACAGTCAGTCTTTCCTCCGTCTCTCAACCCTCTCGTCTTCTTCTCAATACAACACATAACAACAATGGTAAGTTCAGATGCTATTTGCATGATTATATTATATAGTGTAAATACAGACCTTGAGCCTTGGATAACTTTGCCATCGTCGAATTCAATATTTTTGTCTTTTCTACGGCCCCTGGTATTGTTTCTCTCCAGGTCTACAAAGTATTATAATACTGTGAATACTTGTCTAGGTTAATAAAGCCTTTATTGACTCCACTTCACCCTGTGTGTACATTGTGAACTGAAGCGGCCATATAATAATATTGTACGGCAACTGAAGTGTACTATACGTGTCTCTGATTAAGGGGGAAGTAGAGTGTTGGTAAATCTGGAGTAACTGATTCCTCCAAAGCCCTAACTATTCCAAGCAAAGGTCACTAATACAGTTGCTAATCCGGTACTGTTTCCTGGCTTTCTTTGGAGGAATCAAGGCGCTCTAATATACCAAAAAGTATAGTATCCCCTTAATAGCGTTACACAACAGTTATTCTCCCCATATGTGGAGGTATAGTCTGTGTTCCCTGGCAAACTCTGGAGGACATTTGTGGTACTCCAAGCCACCAAAAATATTGCGAATACAATTATGGGGGTTGTCTGTTTTGTCCGAGTTGGAGGCCTACTAATTCCTTCTAATTATGCCAAGAAATAGATTGGTTGATAAGTCTATTTTCTGTTTTCTGGCATTCTGTACATTGTTGAAACACGAAGCTCTCAGTTTGCTTAGAAAAGGAAGCAGCCATTAAGTGTACGAGTCTTTTTGCTCCTGTCTATCCTCATCTACTTCCCTATTCCTCTTCCCTTGTGTTTCGACTAAAATGGGCTTTCACTTCTCCAACTGCCCCCTTTTTTTTTCATCTGTTACCTTTTGTGCTTACTGTCCCACCTCTCAGTCACCTTCTTCCTAGGACGTCATATGACCTCGCTGTTGCGGCGCCTAATATCAATCAATCAATCAATCAATTAATCAATCAATCAATTTTCCTCTTTTCATCTACTACGAATATCTCGGCTCATCCCATGCATCACCCACCATCCTCCTTAATTCATCAACTCAATTCTTCCGTTTCTCCTGTCCACCTCACATCAACCAACTTGTAATTGTTTCTTCTCCTTCTACCATCAGAGGTTCTTAGCAGCAGCGGTACTGGCGTGTGTGGCTGGGGTGTTATACAGTCAGGAAGTCCCGTGTTCTGATGATTTTTCCGACATGTGTCCACCTATAGAGAATGGAACAGGTATGTATGTAAACGGTAAAACCTGAGTAAAATACACATATATACAGATCATCGTGACAGTATCGAGTTTCAGTTACTTATCTTTAAAAAACTGTTTCGCTGATAATCACAAAAGCAGCACCGAGTTTGGGTTACTAATTTTTGACCACTCACTTTCCACCCGTGCAGTGATCTACTTCCCTGTTGAAGAGGACTGCACCCAGTACTGCCAGTGTTCTGATGGCACCGCCTGGCTCTTCACGTGCCCAGGGGACACTGTGTGGGACACTGATAATCACATTTGTAATTGGTACTGGGATGTGGACTGCGACGGTAGACCCATTCCCTAAAGCAGCGTGACACCTCAACCACCACATATTCTGTTTCCTTGTCAGTGCTTATAACAATGTCCAAATAAAACCATAAATACAGTCTGGAGTAGTTTCTGAAATTTCACACTATTCCCTTACACATATGCTTATAACAATGTCCAGATTAAAACCATATTTGGAACACACACACACACACACACACACACACACACACACACAAGACTTGAAACTCACCGATGCCTTTGGGGGGTGGGGGGGTCGTCGATTGGGGGGAAGAGAGAGAGAGAGAGAGAGAGAGAGAGAGAGAGAGAGAGAGAGAGAGAGAGAGAGAGAGAGAGAGAGAGAGAGAGAGAGAGAGAGAGAGAGAGAGAGAGAGAGAGAGAGAGAGAGAGAGAGAGAGAGGATGGTGATGATAACAATGGTGATGATGATAGTATTAATGAAAACAACAACAACTACTACTACTAGTACTACTACGAATAATAATAATAATAATAATAATAATAACATTAATCATCTTCATCATCTATAATATTAGAATTATTTATTAGTAATCAATATCATTATCAACAATAACGACAGCAGTACAATCATAATTATTACGATTCCAAGAGGGACGAGCGGCCCAAATGACTTGTCCCTCTGTGTGTACATTCCACCTCTGTTCTGTATTACACCTTCCTCACCATAGAAATGCATATAAAGAGGACATTATGAGCACACAACAATATCCAGCCTCTGTTTACCCACACACAAGGCTGGTCACGGTAAACACACACACCCCTTGTACCAGTGAGTTTCGTCAACTTATATTACTTCCTGCCTTCCAAGACTTGTGGCCCAGCAGATCCCCTTCCCACCACCACCACCACCACCACCACAGCTGCTCTTTTGTTTCTACCTGTATATTGTGGTCTCCCTTGCTCTTATCTTTTCTATATAGCACCGTTGAAAAGGACATCGTTTTCCGTTTGTCACCTGTATGTATTTACTATCTTCTTTGCAGTTCCTTTTGTTTATACCAGAAAAATAATAATAGTAAAACTGTAGATTCCTCTCCCTTTTCTTTAGTTTCTGTGCCTCAGGGTTTTCCAGGCCTGGCGGGGTCTCCTCTCTTCCTCGTCTATTCTTTGCACTATTATCATTCGCTTTATCTTATTTTTCCTTCTTTTTAAACAGTATACAAGGAAACAAGTCAGAGTCAATACATGCAAGTAGTTTATTAAAATAACATTTGTCAATCACCATGTCAAAGATTCCATGTTTAATACTGATACAGTCCCACTACAAGTTGAAATATTTACCTCTACCTACATTACCCTACTCTGTCTTTCATCAGCCATCATTATCTTCTTCACTTACAAACACACCAATACACTCCCTATGTGCTATTGGTCTACCAAGCTCTGGTGTGTGTGTGTGTGTGTAATAGAAAGAGAGAGAGAGAGTGTGTGTGTGTGTGTGTGTATGTATAATAGTGTGTGTGTGTGTGTGTGTGTGTGTGTGTGTGTGTGTGTGTATAATAGTGTGTGTGTGTGTGTGTATAATAGTGTGTGTGTGTGTGTGTGTGTGTGTGTGTGTGTGTGTGTGTGTGTGTGTGTGTGTGTGAAAATTAATGCTAAATATCCACTTCATAATCACACTAGCAATACTTATATGAGGGACTTGTAGTATAAGAATCTATACATACATATACACATGAAGGAAGGAATGAAGGAAGAGAGGAAGGAATTGGGATTTGTGCAGTCATATATACAACGTGGATAATGAGAAGGAAATGTGTGAGATTATTAATTAAACTATTATAAAATACTGTATCAGATATGAAAGCCAACTCTGAGGTACAAATCCCACAAGTTATATAATAGGGAATAATATACAATAACGATGGCGATGGCTGGTACGATGGTTGTGTTGTCACTACATGGGGCCATCGTTGAGATAAGCCATCGTCATCACCCAACCCTTAATTAACTCTACTTACACACGGCTCTAAAACAGGAGAGTTTAATGAGATACTCTCCTGTGGTCAAATTGAGGGACTACTAAATCCTCCAAACTATGTCAGGAAACAGGCTACCTCACCAGTGTACAGTACAAGGAGGGGGTCTGTTTCATAGCATTGTTTGGAGGATTCACTAGCCATCCAATTTGACCACAAGACATTATCCCCTTAGCCCTGTTCAAGAATGCCAGTGCGTCACCTTTGGGTAGATAAAATCAACTGGAGTTTGTCGTACTATGAACAAAATTTATTTACTATGCTGTATACTGTTAGGAATTAGGGCAACTAATGTATTCTTTAGCTCTTAGTGCTTCTAATAATATTTCTGAAATATTAAGGGGACAACTCTCTTGACGGTCAGGATGGAGAGCTGACTGATTCCTCCCGAGTATGACACAAACAAGAGATCCTCTATAGTTACATTGAGGTCGTCTGTTCCCTGGCATAGTTTGGAGAAATCTGCAGGGGCCCTTCAATTCACCAACAAAAGAGTGTCCCCTTAAAATTCTCCAGAGTTAATTATATAATACCATAATCATAAGCGACACAGGCACTCAGAGGGACACTGGTATTTACAGGTATGATGGGGTAAAAGATTTATACGGTGGGATCTCTAAGGTGGTGTGTACTCTCTTATGGATGATTTGGTGGAGGGAGGGAGGGGGACAGGAAGGGATGGAGGAAAAAAAGAGGGGAGGGAGGGAGGGATGGAAAGAAAGATGAGAACAAATGAGGGGAGGGAGAGACGGAGTGAAGGAGGAAGGAGAGACGGAGAGAAGGAGGAGTACGAGAGAGAAGGAAGGAGAGAAAGAGGAAGAATGGAAGGAAGTGAGAGAAGGAGGAAGAAAGGAGTAAAGGAGGGATGAAAAAAGGGGAAAAAGGGAAGAAGGGAAGGAAGGAAGGGGAGGAAGAAAGGAGGGAAATGAGAGAAGGAGAGGAAGAAAGGAAATAATTGAGAGAAGGAGAGGAAGAAAGGAAATAATTGAGAGAAGGAGAGGAAGAAAGGAAATAATTGAGAGGAGGGGAAAAAATGTGGAAAATAAGAGAAAGAGAGGAAGAAAGGAGGGAAGGATGGATGAATCAAAAGTGGTGTATCTCATCAGACTCACAAACACATCACTCATACTGTGGTTCATACAGGCATCATTACGGTATAAACACATGGAAGTTAAACAGTCCAAGCTGCAATAAGGTATCCTCGTACAGTCACGAGTCATGATAAGTATCCAAGTCTGCTTCTAATAGCTTGATGGAGTATTAATTAAACGAGGTCCAGCAAGTATGTAACAGAATCAGCATTGTACAGTTGCCAGCACTTATAACTGGTACAGTCAGCATTGCCAGCCCTCTTCTCCTGTATCAGTTATAAGTGCTGGCAATTGTACACTTGTGATACATAATTTCTAACCAGAGTGTGAGGAGCAGAAAGCTTCGAATCGCCTGCTATAGCTTATTTCCCCACCCAGTACACCTATAGAGGCTGAGTTCGAATGCAGGGTATATGTGTGGTGCCTGCCGTTGGACTCTGGTCAGAAATTACGTATCACGAGTGTACATACTTGGTTCACTGCTGGTATGTCAGATGATTCCAAACTTCAACAAGACCTGGATACCTATGATGGCTCGTAACGGTACATTTGCCTCGAAGTTATAATTATAACTATGGCGCAACGGACAAAAATTCCTGAACTAATATCGAAACAAGATGACAGGGATTGAATTAAGTGTAAGAAGAACTGTAATGGCAACGAAACACCTAAGATCATTTGCCGGCATCGAAGGAGCTAGAGAAAGGAGATATACCAAGGTTTGAAGGAAGGACAAGGAAAAGAAGATTATGAACTTAAATTTTAGCCTGATGACTAAAATACAAATAAATTGGAAGAAAAAAGACCTGGCAAGGCCTGGAAGACCCAAAGAAAGAGAGGAAAGGAGAGACAGTGGAAGTGAGGAAAGGAGAGACAGTGGAAGAGAGGAAAGGAGGGACAATGGGAGAGAGGAAAAGAGGGAGAGTGGAAGAGAGGAAAGAAGAGACAGTGGAAAAGAGGAAAGGAGGGACAATGGAAGAGAGGAATAGAGGGACAGTGGAAGAGAGGAAATGAGGGACAAAGGAAGACAAGGAAAGGGACAGTGGAAGAGAGGAAAAGAGGGACAGTGGAAGAGAGTAAAGGGATTGTCTGGGTATGTGAGAAAACTCATAATGATAATAGTTTTCAGAATATTTCGTCCGCTGTGTCATAAATGTTCGAGTAATGACCTCTCAAGCCAACTAATTAACCCTCTAGTTCACGGATGACTCACGTGTGCGTAAAGTATAATATTTTAAGAGTAAGTATAATATGTAATATAATAATGAAGAGTTTCTTATTTTTTTAGTTTTGTTTTTAATTATTGAGGTACTACAGTTTTGGTATATTGGATGATTTGATTCCTCCAAACTATGCTAAGAAGCAGACCAAATTAAGCAAAATGAAGGTATGTACCCTATATTTCTTGGAATAACTTGGAGGAATCAATTGCTTTAAAATCTCTAACACTATTAATACTCTTTCAAGGTGGTAATCTGCAATGTTTCATAACTAGTTTGGATTTTTGTTTTATTCTGCTACATTTTTCGAATCAAATTATATACTAATTTGGGTGTACCAGACATTGTAAATTTTTGTCATGTCTTGAAAAAAAAAAAAAAAAAAAAAAAAAAAAATAATAATAATGAAATAAAAATCGCTTGAGAATAATTATGTGTCTACTATAAATAATACACACGACGACGTACACACATGGGAGTAACCTGTGCACTAACGGGTTAACTAACTGTGTGTCAGGCTTGAGAGTTTACAAAGTGTTCAGAGGTGGTCGTCTGTTGCTAAAATCTACAGCTACTTTTGGTGTACCTATACTCCATTTTCTATTGTTTTTTAACCTGGCGAAAATGTACAGCCAGGGTCAGTAGTCCTGCAACACCTTCCAATGAAACAGCCTCGAAAAAAAAAAAAAAAAAAAAAAAACGGTGCGAAAGTATTGTTCTTTATCCTTAATATTGTTTCATAATGATTCACTTTCACGGCTCACTTTCATTCAAACCGATGCGTGACTTATGACCGTGACTGTACCAACTCCCTTATTAAATTTCTTGGCGTTTTAGTTAAATGTAATGTAATGCGAGACAAATTACACCCAAAAATGACGTAACTGGGAACTCATTTGTAACTTATATTACACAGAAACGTATGGAACCGTGTATCTATAGTCATGATTATTATTTAAAAGGGAATCAGTGCATTTTCGCCAAGATTAAAAAAAAACACACACACATTATATGAAATTAAAAGTAAGGTATAGTCTAGATAGGCCTACAGGTATATATATAAAAGTACTACTGTTAAGTCAGAGATATAAATTCATGTCCACTCACTGTCACTAGAAGATTGAGTGTATGTATGTATGTACGTACGATAAAGACGTTCGACGAATTGGAAGTTAACTGATTGATTCCTACTAACAGTGCCACAAAACAGCACCTGTAATTCAGTTCAGTTCAGTTATGGAAATACTCGTACCAAGCCATAAACTAAACGGGATTTGGTGCTTAGACGGTGCAAGGAAACGAACGAATAAAAGTGATGCCTGATACAAGGAACGAAAGAATAGAAAAATATAAAGATGAATAAAAGAGAAAAATAAAACGAATATACAAAGAAGCCCTCCAATTTGCCCCAAAATATATGACACCTATAATATACTTTGTCTGTTTCGTGACACAGTAAACAAGAAGGAACCAGTTGCCTCCAATTCGCCGCTGACAATAATATCACACGTCTCATAATAATTCGGTTCATACTTGATAATGATACTAGATCCTATAAAAGATTGGACACAACTTTTGCTGCTTTGGGATGTACAGTTGCCAGCATTTATAACTGGTACAGTCAGCGTTGTCAATCCTTCGTTCCTTGTACCATTTATAAGTACAGGAAACTATACACACTAAAGTTTTTATTGTTTTTCTTTTCAGGTGACAGTACAGTTGGGGTCAGTAGTTTTCGGTACACTCCCTCCTTGGTTTGGATTTCGAACTAGTGGAGAAATGAACCTCAGAAACATTATTAATTTTAACCTCGGTATTTTATCTGTCTTTTTTTTTTTTTATCACACCCGGGTTTGGTACGAGTTTGAGAATGTGAATAAAAACAAACTACTGACTCCTATACACTGTACACACCTGGCATACAGTCCCCGTCCCCCTCGTTAATTCCAATCCATACCAAGGTGACCGTGATGTAGTCAGAAAATTGGAGGTAAACGTGTAATTCAAACATTGCCACGAAACACCACCTATATTGAAGAAGCTTGTTTCGTGGCATAGTCAGGAGGAATAAGAAGCCTCCAATTCTCGTCTATGATCACAGGGTTTTTAATTAAAGGGGTATTAGTACACTTTTGGTGCATTAGAAAGCCTTGATTGCTCCAAAGTATGCCAGGAAACAGGTTCATATTTCATAGTCTATTTCCTGGTATAGTAGAGTTTGGAGGAATATGTAGCCCTCCAAGTCACCCACAATAAATTACGATTACTGAGGTACACGAGGAGTAGCCATGAAGTATCGTTAGCTAAATAAATTACTAAGTATCTAAATAAATAAACAGACAAACAATAAATTACTTGGATTATCATTATTATAATTTGTTCTAACTACACACGTCCAGCACCTTTGTATGAAAATATCGCAAGGACTCTCCTACACTTATAGCAATATTATTAAAATCTTACGCTACAAATACTATGAAAGCTTCAGGGGATAGTATTACAGTGTTGGTAAATCTGGAGTAACTGATTCCTTTTCCTCCAAACTATTCCAGGCAACAACGGACCACCATTATTTTTGTTTATCTGGTCCTGTTTCCTGGGATAGTTTGGAGGAATCAAGGCATCCCAATGTACGAAAAAAAAAATGTATACTATT
The DNA here is from genome assembly GCA_033782935.1 of Petrolisthes cinctipes. Classification (NCBI taxonomy): domain Eukaryota; kingdom Metazoa; phylum Arthropoda; class Malacostraca; order Decapoda; family Porcellanidae; genus Petrolisthes; species Petrolisthes cinctipes. The sequence continues at coordinate 14,424 of JAWQEG010002644.1, read as the reverse complement.
CCCTCAATAATGATATACAAATATAGGTTAGGTTAGGTACATAGTTCTTGATATAAAAGTTCCACGTAGTATAATCGGTAAAGGGCAAATAGTGGTTCTTGAGACAATGTTGAGGAGGCGGCTTATAGAGAGCATATATATATAATTATAATGCATTAATAATTTCTAACCGTATTCATCTAATGGGATCACAATTATTTAGAGTTTCAAGTTCTCGGGAGGCTAATTCGTTAAACTAATCAGTCCTTAATCTAATATTCTCTCAAGGAGGTGCCCTCGGTCGTTTGTTTATGGGTGAGTTGGAGGAATATGGTACACTACAAAACATATCCCTTACTTGAACACTAGAGTAACTTGATTCTTTGAGTAGTTTAGGGGAATCAGAAGCCCTCCAATTTACCCAAAACAAAATAATGGCCCCCATATAATTAAGCTTGTTAGTTAAAGTTATGTGTGTTTGTTAGACTATACAAAGATTTTCAAGACAAAACAATGCAAAGGAAAGGGAGATTATATTCAAGAGAGACAAACGCACAGAAAAGGATAATTTTTTTTTCCGAGAGAGACAAATGCAGAGGAAAGGATAATTTTTTTTTACAAGAGAGACAAATGCAGAGGAAAGGATGTTTTTTTTTACAAGAGAGACAAATGCAAAGGAAAGGGAGATTATTACTATTATTTTTTTCAGTCCCCTACACACATTGCACTTTAACTGTAAACTGATTGAAAGGATTCTAAGATGGCTATGAAGATTAAACTAAAGTTGCAAACACATCCTCTCCACCAGGTTAGGTTAGGTATGTAGGTCCTAAAACAAAAGTTTCACACATAATCCGTAAAAGGGAAATGGTATGTACACAAATAGATGCCAAAGTGAAAAAGGAGGGTTTCAAAACTTAATTCGTGGTGTCATTTTGTATCACGCAGAAGGTGTGACGATATTTTTTATGCGTGTCTACCTGATTCTGGTTTATGTTAAGATGCCGACGACGAACTGTTAACTTTTACCCGGGCAAGTATTGTGGACAGACTCGGAACGTAGAGTTTTATTTATTGTTTTTATTTTAATTTCTAGGTACTGGACATAAGCTTCATGAGGCCCTTTAGCGAGGCCCAGGTCCTTACTAACTTCCCTCTTCCCCCGTACACACACACACACACACACACACACACACACACACACACACACACACACACTCTGATTACAAAATACGGTTACCTGATTACTCGGTTAATTGATTATCAAGTCAATAAGTTAGTCAGTTATTTACGCAGTTACGTCGTTCAATAATTATTACTCTGTTAGTCAATTAGTTACAGAAAATTTACGCCTACCGACTGAGTGCACGTTGATCATGAACCTAGAACAGAACGTTGACAACCAACCAAGAAGGGGGGCTTGGCAGATGAACACTATATAGATTTTCTGTGACTCCCACGTCCCCTCCACTAGTCACGACAACAAGACATCGGGTAGGAACTGAAGGAGGAGGAGGAAGTGGAGGATGAAGGGTACATACAAGCTGCTGGAGACAAGGACGAGCAGCACCGGTAATATTGTGGTTCCTGCAATGGTAAGAGATGGAAGTGTTAACTAGAGAGTCGGTAGTTTTAGTTGGGCATCGTGTGTGGAGGGTGGTGGTGCAATATTGTGTATGTGTGTGTGTGTGTGTGTGTGTGTGTGTGTGTGTGTGTGTGTGTGTGTGTGTGTGTGTGCATCACTCCGACACAGGTCCCCTTTCACAGTCAGTCAATTACATATAATCCAACCGTCTGAATGGAACATCTGACCTCCCACTAACTATGATTACAGATATGATTACGTATGATTACAGATAAAAAATATTTCCAACGCTGGCTTTATAAGTACCTAACTTCATTTCAAAGTAACTCGTATTTGTACAGTCCCTCACCAGTCATACATTATTTTCAGTCTTTGCTGTTAATACAGTGTCCAGTATCCTCTCTTGCCATGACTATCACACAGGTATTATTAATGTATTATTTATTCAGTGTCCATGATAACTAGCCTATATTTCGTTTTCCATTTTTTATGTTTACCTGGTGAAAATGTACCGCCTCCCCAACTTAATTTCTTGTTTATTTTTTTCGGTAAATGTAATACAATCCAAGATTATTTACAGTACACCAAATTTTTACACAACCAGGTACTTATCTGCAGCTTATGAACACAGGATATTTTTTCCCAAGACCATGTATCTGATGTCATATTACTTATAAGAAAATCGGTGCACTTTCGCCAGGATAAAAACAACGCACTACACTCACTTGTGCCATCTTTAGAATAACTACTGTACATTGTTTATTCAAGTCTCTGCACACTGTTCTGTATAAACTCTCACCGCAGCGACCATAAGTCAAAATAAACGTGATCACTTAGTGGATCTCCCATTCAGGACCCTGTGATTGTGTATGAGACTTGGTGGCTTATGATTCCTCCTGACTATGCCACGAAACAAACTCATTCAGTATAAAATACGAGACTTTTCAGGGGAACCAGAATACATTTTATTTGTGCTAATCTTTACCAATCGACCATGTTGCATATTAAGGCCCATTCACCTACAAGAGCACTGTCATCTCATCAGCCAATTGTTGCATCCCCAAGTTCCAAGTAGCTTTCGGTTAGGATTTTGTTGGCGAGTGTACAGTATAGTATATGATATGAAAAGTTGTTTATAGGAAAGAATACATTACTCACGAGAAACACAAATGCATAAGATAAGATTATTTGTTTTTCTACCATTAGTTTTACCGATGTAAGTGAGAGAGAATGGGGATTTTTGGCACAGATATAATAAATGGGATAAACTGTAAGTATACTCAGTTATCAAGCAGGTTTAGGTAGAAATTGGGATTTACTTGTCATATACAAGTGTCAAACCCCACAACACGGTAACCTCACTGTGTTTATATTATTATCATCCCTTACCCCAGACGATATTTTCTAGCCTTAGGGATGATCCTAAGGTCGCCCAATTTATAGAACATTACCAGTGAGTTATGGAAACCATGTGCAAGTACTATCGCTTAAATAACTTAATAATATAAATAGTTATGTCTGTGGTATGTGTTCAGCCGTCTCTAGAGGTCGGCTTCTAAGTGGTTTATGGCAGTAGTGAACGTTTCAGTAATCTCCTCCATAAATTTATCCAACGCAGAGGAAGTAATAGTTTTTTTTTCTAAAGTCACCTGAACCCTTTCTTCAAGTGAGTGTTATTTTTTCCTGAAGGTGTGTGGACATATTTTACTTGGCGTCACTTAAATATATTCTTCAGACAGTGTCAATTTCCGTTCCCTTAAACACTTTCTCACTTGAGCCAGTACAGTACAGTATTTCACTGAGACATTATATTTACACTATTATTTACCTGGTTGGTTCTGAACACTTCCTTGCCTTCTTTTATCACTGAAAAATACTTTCACGACAACACTCAGATGACGTAAAAAAAATCGACTACATATGACTACTACATATGAACATTGGCTACACGGTGCACAATGACGGCTGAGAAGATATGATTGCCGGCCTTAGCAGCATTAGAAACAGCCGAGTTATCATTGGCAGAGGAGGAGGACACGGAGGAGGAGGTGGTGGTATTGGCAGTTCTGTTTGTTGTGTTTCTCTTCGGTGACTTCCCTTCTCTGTCCTGCATGCTGCCCTTGGGTGAGGAACAGCGATTGAGGGCCCCGTTGGACTTGTGTCTCCTGGGGCGGGGGGAGGAACCACACATATCCAGAGTAGTTTTGTCTGTGTTGTTGATCCCAGTGTCCTCGTGATGGTATTTGTGTCGGTGTGTTTTCTCTCGGACAGAATGGCCATTTAAAGCTTCCCTGTCTGTGTTGTTGGTCCCAGTATCATCTTGGTAGTACTTATGTCTGTGTGTTTTCTCTCTGACAGAATGCCCATCTAAGTCTTGGTAATATATGGGTTTATGTGCATCTCTGTCTGGATGGCTCTGAGGATCTTCAAAATACCTGTATCTCTGTCTCTCTCTGTCGGTATGGCCCCCTGGATCTTCGTGATACCTAAATCTATGTCTTTCTCTGTCCACAAAGTATCCCCCACCCAATTCTCCGTATGGGTTCCTGGATTTGTCTCTATCACTATGACAGCCTGGGTCTTCATGATACCTGGGTCTGTTGTGTCTCTGGCGTGTGGGACAGAGAACACCGAGGTCATTGACTCTGTACTCCACCACAGGAGACAATCGTTCGTCCTGGGGATGACCTGAACACTCGATTTGAAGGCGTATGTCCGTCGAGGAGCACGTGTTTCTTGATGGTCTTCGCACCTCGGGACTGGAGTACGAGCTTAAGGAGGATTTTCTTCTTTCTCGCCTCGGGTCGTAGAAATGTCGGGATTCCTGGTCCAAGAAGGAGACCCTCGGGCCGTGCTGGACGTGAGTGCTGATGGAAAATGGGACGTCTGTCTCAGTCATCCCGTGCAGCAAAGGAGTAGAGAAGTTAAGAGTATACCGAAGGTCCACGATTCCTTCCTCCTCCGGCTGGGTCCGTGGCTTGATGGGGCTTCTCTTGACGAGCCTCGAGCGCTGTAGTGGGTGAGGTGAAGACGGGAACGCTCCTAGTCTTGGGACGTTTACAGTATTATCTTCATCATCATCATCGTCATCATCTTCATCATCCTCTGCCTCAGCTTGCCTCCTGGCCTCTTCCTCGTCCTCGTGGAACCTGAGAGCGTCAAAGAACACCTGTGATCTGCCCATGGACACGCTCTCCACGTCATCCTCAGCACCGTCAGCTGGTAGGCGGGTATGGGAAGGCCGTCGGCAGGAGGTGGAGGTGGAGCAGGCGAAGTTAAGGGAGGGCAGGGAGCGGTGTAGGGAACGGTTCAGCCTCTCCCTCTTCACCCTTCTGACGGTGGTGTCGTCGCTCTGAAGGTACTGCATGTGAGGCGCCCCCAGCATGTCCCCAAGGGCTCTCCCACCTTCCTTACTCCCACCACCACCACCACCACCACCGCCACCACCACCACCATTTCCACCACCACTGGGCCTTTGCCTCTCACCACCCATACCGCCTCCTCTCCTCCCGAATCCCTGGCCAAAGTGGTCGTTCCCTGAAGCTTCTGAAGATATAGATCCCTGCAAACAAAAAGAAAAAAATAATGAAGGAGAGACGCTCTTGTTGTTGGTATATTATAGGGCCACCGATTCCTCCAAACAATACACGAAGTAGACGTCCTCAGTCTTACTAATAGAGAATCTATTTCGTGGCATAGTTTGAAGGAAATAAGTGCTCCAAAATAATACTAATATCGCCTCTTTAATACTAAATAATGATATCTCGTGGCACCTGGACGTCTACGGAAGGGCGTTTCTTTTTTCCCAACTTATACGCAGAGGACGTGTGAGATCAAAGGACAGCCGGGATAATGGTCCAAAATTCAAAGATCAAGTCATAGAAGGAACGGATTATTTTCACTGATATATGTCATCTCTTCGGGGACTAATCCAGACTTTTAAGGAATGAATGAATGAATGAATAAAAGAGGGAGAAAAAAGACTAAGATAATCGTACCAGACCCTATATATAACACGAGGGGAAAGGATATACTGTAAAGACGAGGGATAGGAATTAAGAAGGAGGTAAACGGAAAGGAGGGACAGCTGAAGAATTAAATGGGAGAAGGAGAATGTGACAGAGAGGTGAGTTAAAAAGTAACAGAGGAAACAGAGGGAAAAGATAGACAGTTGATGAATTGAAAGGAAAATAGGGAAGGAAACAGAGAAGTGGTGCTGTAACAAGAAGGAAACAGAAGGAAATAGAGGGAAAGGAGGGACAGTTAGTGAATTGAAAGGAAGAGGAAGAAGAAAGTAGAGAAGTGGGACAACAAAAAACAAGAAGGAAATATAAGTAAAGGAGGAACAGTTGATGAATTAAAAGGAAGAGAGAGAAGAAAGTAGAGAAGTGGGATGTTAAACAAGAAGGAAATAGTGAAATGGAACAACAAACAAGAAGGAAATATAAGTAAAGGAGGAACAGTTGAGTTACAAGATGAGTAGGGGAGAGGTGGGTGTCTACACTGTCTGGGTAAATCAATATCAACTGAAGAAACTATTAATGTCGGGATTTATTATTGAGGAAGATGGTCGTGTGGTAAGAGGATTGGACTCGTGATCCAATAGTTGTGGGTTCAGTTCCTCTCAGTGGCAGACCCTGATGCCAGATTCACTATTATTTTTCTATTATCGATAGTGTCAATATTCGATGTTTGATATTGCTTTATTATTGATCTATTTTTTTCATTACAAGGTACTTATTTATCTACTTCATTTTAAGAAAGATAATCATAGTGAGAGGTTCCATACACAGAAAACAGCTCAATAATAATCAGTAATGACTAGTACTGTACATCTTGCATTTTCTTGAGGGCATCCTACTATTGTCACCTCTTCTGTTTGGCTATAAAATGTAAAATTCATAACCTCATGAAAATAAATACCGAAAGTCACAAACTCGTGAATATGAATCTTGACTCTTATGAACTTTTGAAAGCCATTATATAAATCTCACAGTTCTCCATCAAAAAAAAAAAAAAAAAAAAAAAAAAAAAATGATGATAATAATAATAATAATAATAATAATAATAATAATAATAATAATAGTAATAATAATAATAATAACAATAATAATAATAATAATAACAATAATAATAATAACTAACCTTTTTACATCCCACGTGGTAGGAGTCATTGGAGGAGGTGGGACTGTCTGGTGCGTCAATCCTACGGTACAGTTTGTGTAGTTCTTGGTCCAACTGTACCACCTCTCGCCGGTACACCTTGTTCTGTACCTCGGCTCGGTAGTACTTCTCACGCTTGTCCTCCGTCAGTAGTCTATCCACACCAGCAGTAGTAGCAAAAAGAGGAGGGGAAGGAGGAGAGGAGGAAAAGGGACAAGAGAAGGCCAAGAGAAAGAAATTGAGGAGGAGGAGGAGGAGATGAATTGGAGGAGAGAGGAAGGAGGAAATGAGGGAGGAGTAGGAGGAGATGAGAAATATGAGTAAAAGTGTGGATTATGAACGAAAATAGATAAATAAATAAATATTTAAACATATAAATATATATGCTTCATTAAACGGAGAGGCTAAAACTAAATTGAAAATATATATGAATAAGTATGCACAAACTCCCTAAGTATAATTATGTATAAATTTTCATATATCCAAGTATGTATGCAGGCACCTCTGTCAAAAGTATGTAAGGACAGAAATCAGTTCAAGTATGTTTCTGTTATAGTATGTCAGTGATATGGCTTGATGTGGTTCAGTATTTATCTTATGTTTTTGTTATTATTATTAATTAATTTTTTTCACCGTAGGGCATACAGTATATACATATTTTTAGAGTTCCCGTGTGAGTAATGTATATTCGACTACTACTCTACCATCAGTAAACTCCATAAGGGGTTATTTCCTGCGGTGATGTATATTCTTTAGGGGTTTGGCGCCCCTTAGGATTCGAGCCACTACCTGTCAATTTTTCCTTTCCTTCCATTTCCTTCGTGCTGGCTGTCCCTTCTTTATATCACATTCTCCTTCGTGCTACGGGTCTTTCAAGTACAGTGACGTGTATAAAATAATATGTTGTCATCTAGTGAGGCAGAAAAGAAGTAACCAACACCTTGACGGTCCATTGTCTCCATCTAATAAGACACATATGAAACATCCAACATCCCGAAACTTCACTCAATAATCTCAGAGCCTCGCACAAATCACAAGCTACAGACACAGACAGCCTGCAATCCCGAGGTTGAAATATATGAAAGAAATAAAATAAAAAGATAAATAAAAAATAACCCGGTCTCATCTCTTCCTCTCTTCATTTCTGACCCTCCCAGATAAGATCTTAAGAGGCGCAGGGATAACTTTTAGAAACTCTTCTGATTTTGTCTTCCTTAGTCCTTCAGGTTCTCCCACTATAATATAATGCATCGTAAGCCTTCTTATGTCTATTGAGATTCTTTTGCCCTGGATGAGTAGAATTCCTTTATATCACGAGGAAAATAAATGGAGAAAGAGTGCACCAACATTATTTTCTTGATTGAAAGAAAGACTGGCTATTAACCTCACTTCTGATGTATGTATTGACCAAAATGCTAGTGCTGACGAACCGATTCAAAGCCTGTAATACAATTTCACGGGACCCAATTGTAGGATTGGGAACTGATTTGCCTGCACGGGGTAAAACCAGAAACAAAAGTCATGTTCCCGGCACACCGAAGGTCATTTCAGTCACCGCTTTTGGAGAGGAAGAAAAAAGACCCCACTAGGAATGAAAGACCATGTAGCACGAGGGAGTAGAATGGGATAGAGAGACGGGAAGGCAAGTATGAAGGAAACCAGTGGAAAGGAGGGTACGTTGATGAATTGAAAAGGAGTGATTGGAGTCCGAACGGGCGGCCAAACCCTAAAGGTACTGCCCACATCACTGCAAATAATACCCACTTAAATGAGAGAGAGAGAGAGAGAGAGAGAGAGAGAGAGAGAGAGAGAGAGAGAGAGAGAGAGAGAGAGAGAGAGGGTTCTTGTCGAAAGGGGATATAGACAAATGCATCACCCTATGAACAAAATACTAAAGAGCAAAATAGAACGCGACAACTTGGGTGCGTGAGGCTTGACATCTGGCGGGAAGAAGGTTAATGACAAATACGTCACTATCTATATCACAAAAAAATAATTGTGACAGAGTAAAAATATATAGCACGTGGAGACCCAGGGAGTGAATGGAGAGGAGTGACACATAGTGGGAAAAATATATAGTGTAAAAATAACACAACTCGATACTGATGATGGAATTAAAATATAAAAATACGGCAACCAATAGAGTCATGGGGGAAAGAAAGGAAAGACATCTAGTGGGAAAAATATGAAGTGCAAGGGAGTGAATGATGAGGAGGAACATTTAGTGAAAACAAATGAAAAGTGTAAAAATGACATGACTCGATGTTGATAATTAATAATAGTAATAATATTAAAGGTAATAGTAATAGTTGGGAAAATATAATGTGCAAGGGAGTGAGTGGTGAGGAGGGAGTGGTAACATTTTTAAAGCGTAAAATTGATACCACAACTAGATACTGATGATAGAATAAAAAAAATAGTAATAAAACGCACGTGGTAACCAAGGGAGTGAGTGGAGAGGAGGAGGAGGAGGGACATCTAGTGGGAAAAATATTAAATGTAAAATTGACACGACTCGATGCTGATAACGACTAGGAATAATAATAATAATAATAAGAGAAATAGTGAGGAAAATAAAAAGTGCAAGGGAGGGAGTGAGTGGAGAGGAGAAGGGACATCTAGTGGGAAAAATATTTAAAAAATTTAATACTGCCACCAAAACTCGATGTTGGTGTTGGTGATGGTGATGAGAGTGACGTGTGGCTGCCAATGTCACCCACTTTGATATTATCGCCCACCACTAATCATCACTTGCGGGGCTTGGCCAATTTCTCCTGTTAACTGCGACCCGTACCTGTCCGTCACTATACCTTCAACTGGTGAGAGGGTATGGAGAGACGGGGAAGGAGCAGGAAAGAGAGGAATGGAGGGATGGCGTGTTAGAAGGGGGAGAGAGAGAGAGAGAGAGAGAGAGAGAGAGAGAGAGAGAGAGAGAGAGAGAGAGAGAGTTACAAGGAGTTACAAGGAAAAGAAGTACCCTAGGAGACCTTACGATCCATACAAAGAGGGTACCTGTGGGTTTAGTTGCGCAAGTAGGCGACCGTCCTCGAATGTGTCATGTGAAACCATCAAGGAACACTCGCACAACGGCTTAAACACCTAGACGGTGATTTAAGGCTTTGTCTAATCTGGACTTGAACTGATCCACAGAGTTGCTGTTGACTACATCAGCAGGAAGCGCGTTCCAAGTACCGCAGATGCTGTATGTAAAGAACTTACCACACAGATCACGGTTGTATCGCTTCAGTTCAAGTTTGTAGCCATGATTCCTGGTTGTGCCCTCACTGAGTTGGAAAATGTCCCTGTAGTCTACATTGTCAAAGCCTCGTAGTATTTTAAACACTTCGATAAGCTGACCACGCAGTCTCCGGGTTTCCAAAGAGAACAGGTCGAGTTCTACCAACCGATCTTTATAGCTCTTGTGTCTAAGAGAGGGTATAAGTTTGGTTGCCCTGGCTTGCACTCGTTCCAATCTCGCGATATCCTTTCGGTAAAAAGGACTCCAAAACTGGACTGCATACTCCAGGTGCGGTCGGACAAGGGAATTGTACAGACAAAGTACTATCTCCTTGTTCCGGTATCCAAACTGTCGCTTTATGTACCCTAACATCCTTTGGGCTTTCTTCTCAGCCTCAATACACTGCTTTGAGAACTTGAGGTCACTGGTGATAGTTACACCCAAGTCTTTCTCAGTATCAGTGCTTACGAGAGCATTGCCCTTAAGGTTATACTCTGTTCGGGGGTTTCTGTGGCCTATATGCATAACTTTGCATTTGTTCACGTTAAATGGCATTTGCCACGTGTCAGACCACTCCCCGATCTTCCTAAGATCTTCTTGTAAGCGGGTAGTATTTCCTTCTTTCGCGACATTCATACCAAGCTTAGTATCATCGGCGAATTTGGAAATCTTGGCAACCATGTCACCATCCACGTCATTAACATAGATGATAAACAGTAGTGGTCCCAGAACAGAACCTTGGGGAACGCCGCTAGTAACGGGCACCCACTCTGAAGCCTGTCCATTCACTACCACCCGCTGCCGTCTGTCACTTAGCCAGTTCTCTATCCAATTTGCCACATTTCCGTCTATGCCCAGTGCACGCACTTTCCGAAGGAGGCGGCGGTGGGGTACCTTATCAAAGGCTTTCTGAAAGTCTAAGTAGACAACATCGACCGCTTTATCCCGATCATGCTCACTGAAAACAAAATGGAAGAATTCCACCAGATTTGTGAGGCATGACCGGTGCTGCCGGAACCCATGCTGGGAACCCCTCAGTAGCAAATTTGATTCTAAGTGTGCTGTTATTTTGTCCACCATGATGCTCTCCATGAGTTTACAGACTATCGAGGTTAAACTGATGGGTCTGTAGTTTGACGGTTGGCTAGCATCTCCCTTCTTGAAGATAGGAGTCACCTCTGCCTCACGCCAGTCTCTAGGAACGCATCCAGTCTGGATTACCCTGTTGAAGACCATGCACAAGTGCCGTGATACTTCACCATGCACTTCTTTCAGCACTCTAGGTAAGAACCCATCCGGACCGGGGGACTTGTTTGCTTTTAATTCGATTATTTTTCTCTCAATTTCTTCTTGGGTGAAGACCATTGACTCCAACTTCTCACTGAAGGAGTCCAAAGGTTCGGGAATGGGACCACTCTCCTCAGAGAACACTGAAGAGAAATACTCATTTAAGAGGTTAGCATTTTCTGCATCAGAGTGCATCAATGCTCCATCCTCATTCACCAAGGGACCGATCCTGCGTCGGATTGGTTTACGGCCATTCACATAACTGAAAAACTCCTTGGGGTTCTCTTTGCAGAGTCTAGCCACACGGACCTCCTCAGCACGCTTAGCCGCCCTTATTTTGGACTTCACGTTTCGATTCAGTCTTCTATGACCGTCAAAGTCCCCAGATGTCTTCGCTCGACGATACGCAGTTCTCCTCTCCCTTAGTAGGTTACGGATTTCCCGATTAAACCACTTAGGTTGAATGAACTTCTGACCTGTTCCCTTCAGAGGAATAAAGCGCGACTGAAGTTCCATGAAGGAAAACAAGAATGACCTCCACAGATCATCAGCACTCTCTCCCTCCTCTAGTTCCATTTCAGCAACACTTTCACGAAGACCTGCAAAGTTCGCTCTCCCCATGTCTAATTTTCTATGCACCGGGGTCACGGACTCCATATTAGGGACTTTAACTGAAAATCTTATAAGCTTGTGGTCGCTTCCACCTATTTCTTCGTTTACAGAGAGGTCTTGGATGATGTCATCCTCTGAGGTGAGGACCAAGTCGAGTATGTTAGCACCTCTTGTTGGCTCCCTTACCCATTGAGTGAGGAATTCATCATTTACAAACTCCAAGAGTGGTGTGTTCTCGGCAGAGGGCTCTCTGGTTTCCCAGTCAACATGTGTGTTGAAGTCCCCCATAAGGATGCACACCCTGCCGTCCACTAGTTCACCCAGAAACTGGTATAGGTCCCTGTCCATCTCACTGAGTTGTCCAGGGGGTCTATAAAGCAGCAGGGTTCTGTATTTTGCAGTGCCTATTTCTAGGTCAACTCCAAGGAGCTCGTGGTTCGATGTGATGTTGCAGGTCATCGATTTGATGGAGTTCTTTACATACAACAGCACACCACCACCCCCTCTGTCCTCTCTATCTTTGTGGAAGAGTTGGTAGCCTGGAATCACGAATTCCCCTTCAAGATCTCTGTCTGAGGTTCTCAACCATGACTCCGTTATGGCCACCATCTCGGGTTCCTCTGTCGCAACGAGGGCCCGCAGTTCCAAAAACTTGTTTCGGATGGACCTGGCGTTGAACAATAGAACCTTCAGGGAACCCCCAACTGCAGGGCTCCCTATACTCCTCCGTTTCCCGGTTTGGTCATTGTCTTGGTAGTGCTGGGGATATCCTTCTTCAGGATCTCAGCGAATGTCTTCTCTGGGGTCACTCTAGCATAGCGACGAGGGCTCTCCTCCACGCTCGGTCGAGTGCTCCTGAGACATCGTCGGACGGCGTCTTCCATTAATTTGGAAAGCACTTCTTTCCCCTTTAGTGAGAGATGTGTGCCATCCCTCTGGTAGAGGTCGTCTCTACCAAAGAGTGAGGTGTAGGGGTCCACAAAGAACACCCCCTCGGCAGTACACAAATCAGCCAGGCGCTGATTTACTGCAATGTTCTTTGACAGAGCAGTCCCTAAAGGGCCTCTCCTTGGGAGCATGCCGACAACTACCCTTCTGCGGGTTTTTAACCCACAGTCATCTACTGCACCGATCACATCCGAGAGGACTCCTTCGGTCATGCCTACTCTACCATTTCTCAGGTAGATGTCATTACCACTCACCATGAGTGCAATGACAGAAGATCTGGACGTTTGGATCCTCTCAGCTTCCTTTCGGAGGTCAGCATTGCCATAACCTGGCAAACAATTCACCTTCACAGAAGTGTGAAGGCGATCTGCCATTAGGGGTTGCAGCCCTCGTGCCTGGGAATCACCTACAATGTGTATATCCACAGGCCTCTCCTTGGTAGGAGCACGAGATGCCTTGTGAGGAACCCGAGAGTGTTTTGAATTCCTGCCGGGCTCGTCACTTCCTCCAGGTTGCTTCTTCTTCTTCTTTTTCTTCTTCATTTTCTTTTCCTTCTTATTTGATTCCTCACTTTCTTCTAATCCCTCCTCAACTGTCTTCTTGGGTTTTTCTCCCTTCTCCATATTCCCCTCCTCTTTTTCATCACACTTTTCTGCAGTCTCTTTTCCTTCTGCAGTCTCTTCTCCCTCTTCATTGTTGCTGTTCTTCTTCTTGTTGTTCTTCTTCTTGTTGTTCTTTTTCTTGTTCTTCTTCTTCTTTACCGCCGTGGTGGAGCTCTCCGGTGAAGAAGCTCCTTGGACTGCCTCGTCTCTCACATGGCAGTCACACCTCTGCGAGTTCATTCGGAGAACTTCCTCCTTTAGGGAGTTGTTCTCCTTCGTGAGCAGCGAGATGTGCTTCATCAACCTCTCCTCGAGTTTGCAAAAGTCGCAGACACTCGAGGAGTCTAGGTCGCTCGCACTCCTCCCGCTGAAGTCCTCACACCAGCGGTACACCTTGCATGTAGTACATGTAAATTTTCTTGCTGATGGACCAGTCATCTCGCTCTAATTCAATTTCAGACCAATAATATAATAGAAAAGGTAATGTGATTTGGTCTCGCATAAGTCTCATCCGCCTACTTCCAGAAGGTTTTCGGTCGTTCGGCCAACAGAAACCTTATGAGCCAAGCACACCAACCCTAAGGTCTCCCCTGGGTCGGACGGCCCCAATCGTGCCGCAGCTCCCAACTGAGCAGCACAAGAGTCCTAAGTAAATGGGACTCTGATTTTTCGACAGGGGTGCTTGAAGTGTAACCGTCGTCCTACTAATCCCTACTAATCCTCCATCCGCGGCCAAACTTAAAGCAAATAGTAAAACTAAATGTCCACGACTTAATCCGAGATCTTTTACTGGCCTGGCAGCCAGCGAGGCACGAAAGCTCTCTCACCAAAGAGCAGTCGAGCCTTTAGGCACCTAAGAACGGTCACAGGGAGCTGGTCAGGCTTATTAATCTAAGAGAATACCTACGGGGGTCCTGAGGCATCTCCATTACTCGTACCCCACACGCCTGAGATCCCTTCATCTCAGCCCTTTCGAAACCTGTGAGCGTTAAAAGGCGTTGTTTTAGGAG
>JAWQEG010002643.1:37500-58029 GCA_033782935.1 Petrolisthes cinctipes | reverse complement strand
CCACCCGTATAATGAAGGGGTCTGATTTCTGGCATGGTTTGGAGAAGTCAGTAGCCCTCCAGTTCACCCCGAAACAAATAATCTCCGTAAGTTAACTAAGAGCACAAGGCAGCTCTCTCTCTCTCCCTTCTGAAGTTACGAGGAGCTGGGCTGGGGTTAACGGGAGTATAATCTGGAAGACGCTCTCCAGTCTAATGAGGAAAAAATCCCATCTTATCCCCATCCTGTAATTAAAGCTACCAACTTGGCTCTCTCAATTAGTAGTCCTGGCAGCCAGTCGTGTGTGTATACTCCCTCGAGACGCGATACACTCAACAATAACATCAAAAGCCGACATATGATATCTCTCTCCCAAACTAACTCCCTCCAGCCAGCCAACCAACCAACCAACCAACCACCATAATGGAACAGTTTCACAATATCTGAACCACACAGAGGAAACTTGGCATGGAATTCACCCTTTGATATTCCGCATTCTTTTCCAGCCAACAAACAACAAAAGCTGCAGCATCACTCACACGCCAGGGATCAACAGGCGTGGGTCTGAACTTAGAGGAAGGAAGGAAGAGAGGGGAGATAGAATAGGGGAAAGTAGGAGGAGAGGGTGAGAAGGCGAAGAGTGGGTAGGTAGAATGGGGGAAAGTAGGAGAAGGTTGGAGGAAAGAGATGAGAGAGGGAGTAAAATTGGGGAAAGTAGGAGGAGAGGGTTAGAGGAATGAGAAGAGAGAGGGAAGATGAAATGGGGGAAAGTAGGAGGGGAGGGTTGGAGGAAGGAGAAGAGAGAGGGAAGATAAAATAGGGGAAAGTAGGAGGGGAGGGTTGAGGAAGGAGAAGAGAGAGGAGAGATAGAATGGGGGAAAGTGGAGGAGAGGTTGAGAATGGGACGGGATGATGGGGAGAATGAAAATACAGTAGAGTGGATGGAATGGGAGAGAAATATGTAAAAAAAGCAGTGGATATGGGAGGGAATGGAAAGGAAAGAAAAGACGAGGTGGTGCTGGAGGTGATAGTGGTGTTGTTGGCAGTAATGGTAGTACTGGTAATGGTAGTGGTAATATTCTGGTATACAAAGCGAGTCAGCCTGGGGCCATCCATCCTCTTTAGCACAATAACAATAAATGGAAAGTTTCTTCTGTGTGTAATTCGACCCTCACTCTCTTAATAATGAGAGAAATGTTGGGTGCGGTGAATGACTACCTTTTATAAATACTACTACCAATACTGATTCCCTTTAGGCATCCCATTCACTGTTCGTGTACGTATTGGTTTGTTCTCGTTCATCCGTACACTTTGATAATTATGAACTATGGTTGGATAATGATCGAGGCAATGTGCAATGTATGTTTATGATGAATCTCTAAATGTAGTGTATTTATATAAACGTTGGGAATTATTACGTTAAATTTTTCCTCTTAATACTGGGCTTATTCGTTCTATTGTAGTCTCTATTGATTAACGTATACTTTTCCCAGTATATTGGATGATAGAGTAAATAATATAAATGGGTGAAGGAAGTGAGGGGACTTTGAGTGTTAAATGTGTGTATAGGAGTATTAAGACAAGCTGAGGGTGTGTGTGTGTGTGTGTGTGTGTGTGTGTGTGTGTGTGTGTGTGTGTGTGTGTGTGTGTGTGTGTGTGAGGGACATGATTGGGGAGGAGGCGTGAAGGTGGACGACGAAGAGAGAATTGGGTGGAAATAATGGGGCGTGGAAAAGGGTGAAATGCATGTAAGGAAGGAAGGAGGGTTGAGAGTTGGTGGGTGGATGATGGGGGTGTGTGTGTGTCGAGGATAGAGGGTGTTTGGTGGTGGGGTATGGGAGGGTTTGTGGAGGTGGGGGGAGGGATAGAGTGGGGTGAAGTGTATGAGAAATAGGTAGGAGAAGGGTGATAGGTGGTGGTGGTGGTGGTGGTGGTAGGGGTCGAGGAGAAGGGATGGAGAGAGAGAGAGTAGGGGCGGGTGGGGTAACGAGGAAGTGTTTGGGATAGGTTTTGCGAGCGTCAGAGGAATTACCATGGAGGAGGAGATGCAACAACCTAACCATTGCACCTCCTCCTCCCCATCTCCTCCTCCTTCTCCTCTCCTCCTCTTGCTCCTCTTCCTCCTCTTCTCCTCTGCTCCCTCCTCCCTCCTCCTCCTCCCTCCCCCCTCCTCCTCCTCCCTCCTCCTCCTCCTCCTCCTCCTCCTCCTCCTCCTCCTCCTCCTCCTCCTCCTCCTCCTCCTCCTCCTCCTCTCTCCTCCTCTCCTCCTCCTGTATGTGTTCCCTCGATTCAATTTCTGAAACACTATACCAATTTTGGTGACGGTATCCACCTTTGAATTCCCTAATGCACGCCACTCCCACTGTATCATTGTCAATTGCCCATGCCATTTCATTTAATTGACCTTGTTAGCACAGCATACAAGCCAATTAGCCGGCCGTAACGACATTACCGGCGGTCTCTACACGGCGGGTCATCCCAGGTTTACGCGGGGAAACGGGATTGTCGCGGGGTTATTGAATTTCCGTCGTCGAGGAAGATTCTTTGCTTGTTTCTAACCGATTCCCGGGGTACTTTTTCTCCACATGTATAAAGTCTTCATTAAATATTGTAGATGCCAAGTGTTGTTTGGTTTACTTGAAGGATCGTCTATCGCAGGGGGAATAGTCGGGTTATTTGGGGTGAGTGAGCTCAGGAAATGGGGTTTGGGTTGAGTTATTGGATTAGTGGTGACCGCTGAGCTATCATAGTGCAATATATTGGACTTGTTGTACCCTACGTCGCGCTGCTAGACTTCTGATCCACACCGAGTCTCGACGTGAAAGGCTTTGTGTAGCTTTTGCTGTTATGAGAGGTTCTCTTCCGCTGGGCCTCATATGCATAATTATACCCTGAATATCGACAAGTAAATTATTAACTCGCCTGCACATGAATAAGCCCCTACCTAGGTTGACTGTGTGTATTTAAGGTAAACCTTGTAAATATAATTATGTGTTGCCCCTGTAATATCTTGTGTGAAATTCAATAACATCCGAGTTCACTATTATACTCGCATGGTGTGTTATGATGTTACAAATTGTTTGTTTTATACTAAGCCATCAATGGAAACGCCATATCTTTCATGTAATTAACACTAGCATCGTTTTATACTCAGAATGACTGTACTGTATTTTCGTGTGAGAAGCAAACCTAACAAATGGGATCACAGTTATAAGTCTTTGATAATGTTCATCGTTGAGTTAAGGTCACTAGAATCACGTTCAGATCAAACGTTTTCAAGGAACCACAAACAGAGAAACTGGATGTCATACGAGTTTCTTATTTAATAGGTACCGTACTATATTATCAATTTGATTATATCAGTGTTTTCATTAATATGATCTGTGTGTTGGAATTATTGCATCTCTCTGACTGGAATGCAATTTTCCTTAACGGCCTCGACCCTAAGGCTAAATAATTTGATTTGGCTTCAAGAGAAACGGCAGTGTGGTGTCCGATAACTCTTTAAATTCAGGGACGGGCGCAGCAACCCCACCCCACCATGTGCTATTTTATTGGCGGTGGCGAGGTGGGAGGGGCGGGCGTCGGTGAGGGCGGCCCTTGGGAGTTGAGGCGTGACGAGACTCCTGCATGTCCCTCTGCCTCGGCTGGACAGGCCTGGCAGAGTGCTGGTACAGGAGCAAGAAAAAACGGGGCGTGTTTAACTTACGCTTACTAACTCTTTTTGTTTTTTTCCTTCGTTCACATATAAGGATGTGTGAATTTTCATTAACTTCACCTGGCGAGAAAAATATTAGGCCAACTTAATTTTGGGTGTAAGGATGGAGGAGACTTTGCAAGTATGTGGGCCAGTGAGTACCACAAAGTTATTAGTGTGGAAAGTAGCGGAGTGGAGAAGGAAGGTGGGAGAAGCCCCGTGCATTACCTGAGGCTGCTGGAGTGTCTGGAAGGCGAGGCAGAGGCTGTAACTCCTCGTCTGGCTGGCCTTTACACACACACACACACACACACACACACACACACACACACACCAATAATTTCTCCCTTCTTTGTTTGTTTGTTTGTTACTTAGCAACCTAACCTAACCTGACCTGACCTATTCCATATATAATACCCACTGACAACACTTTGCTTCTAAATTTTGCTTGAACTAACGCCAGACGATATTCATATACTACTTTTAACACCCCATCGTTCAGAAATTAAGACGAAATCACAGCATTTTTCTTTTTTTCCCTTTGGGTCGCTTTTCGATTGCCTGTGAGGGGAGCCATTATGTAGATCCAACCACAGACTTCTGATCCCCCAGTGGTGGTATAAAGACGAAAAAGAAGAAGAAGAAGAAGAAGAAGAAGAAAAAAAAAGAAAGACATAATGCCCGGCTTATCTTTTTCTCCAAAATGCTAAAGAAGGAAGGAAAAATGCACGCGGTGTATAATTCTGAGGGCACTTTTCTTGCCGGCCGAGTCCCTGCCGCCTACGACCCCCCCAAATGTGCCATCAACGGGCTAAAACTTTTTACCCCGCGCCGCCTGCCTCCTAAACGTCCTCAGTTAAAGCAGACCCGCCCCCTAATATCTTTATGATTCTCTCCTCTCCTTCTTTATTAGTGTGTGTATTTCTGCTTCGTGTAAATTACTATTGTTGTTTGTTATCATTATTATATACTGTTGTTGTTGTTGTTGTTGTTGTTTTTGTTATTATTACTATTATTATTTTATTTTTTATTTTTATTATTATTATTATTTTTATTATTATTATTAATATTTATTATTATTATTATTATTATTATTATTATTATTATTATTATTATTATTATTTTTATTTTTATTTTTATTTTTATTTTTATTATTATTATTATTACTATTATTATTATTTTTTTTTGTTTTATTATTATTATCATTATTGTTATTATTGTTGTTGTTATTATTGTTGTTATTATTATTGTTGTCATTATTATTGTTGTCATTATTATTGTTGTCATTATTATTGTTGTCATTATTATTGTTGTCATTATTGTTGTTGTTATTATTATTGTTGTTATTATTATTGTTGTTATTATTATTGTTGTTATTATTATTATTATTATTATTATTATTATTATTATTATTATTATTATTATTATTATTATTATTATTATTATTATTATTATTATTATTATTATTATTATTATTATTATTATTATTATTATTATTATTATTATTATTATTATTATTATCTTCGCCCAAATGCTGTTATCAATTCCTCTGGTGAGTTGTGTCGCCTCTTGCATATTTATTTAATTAAAGGGGTGTGTGATTGTGTTGGTAAATTGGAAGCTTACTGATTCCCCCACACAATGCCATGAAACAGTACATAATTATAGGCCTACTGAGGGAATCTGTGTCGTGATATGGGTTGGATATATCAGTGTGTTCTAATGCGTTCACTATAAATGACCCACCTCACATAATAATAATAATATAACACACAATATATTTTCCTATGTTGGTTGATAAGATAGAGAGACACCCAGGCCAAGAAATGGTACACTTTCCCCTTTTTCTTGTACTTGCTCTGTGATAAATGTTTGACTTATGCCTTCACCGCACCCGAACACATTAATTAAACTAGTAGGTTGTCGTGGTCAATAATAATCATCCACTTATAGATATCTCAAACAATTTGCTGTATAATGTATTCACGTTCACATAATTATGATGTTATTGTTTTATGAAGTGCGTAGCTGCTTGTATAAATTAAGAGACTGTAATTAACCTATTTATTGTAAAGTTTATCAGCTAAGGAACAGACGAAAGCTGTCAAACTCTTACGTGAGTTACCCCTATATGGATGATTAATTTTGACCACGACTTTATATATATATTTCTACAGTTCCCTTGGTTTATCCACAATTACATCATTTCAGGCAATTAAAAAAATTTCCCTATGCCCAGTTTTTTTTCTCTCTTTTATGTATCAGTAGTGGGGACTGAACGATGAAAGACAAACTTAGTGCTTTTTTTTTTAAGTTCTTTATTTACCTTTAGTACAAGCACCAACACTCTGGGGAACGTTGCCTCTAAAAACCATGAATTTATTTGATACATGGAGGGGAAATTAATAAAAGTAATTATAAGTAAACAATCGCAGTAATATCATGAAAAAGAACAAAGGTAACAATAATAATAATGTGAAATAATAATAATCATAGACATATTGTGTACAGTAGGTGGGAAAAGATCCGCCGCCCCACCCACCCAGTACTGCCGAAAACACGACAGTCATCCCTGATAAAATTGACTAGGAAATTGTTTAGTACATCAGAAAATATTTAGTGGGGTTATTATAGAAAACGAAATGTGTGTATATTTTCTGAGTAACTATGATAAAGGGAGAATATTCACAACTTTATTGATTAACTAAGGCTCCTCTTACAATATTTAAGGGGAGATTCTCATGATGGTAGATTGGAGGGCTTGTGAATCCTCCAAACTATGACACGAAACGACGGATCCCCTATTAGTAGCATTGAGGTGACTTGTTTCCTGGCATAGTTTGGAGGAATTAGTATCCCTCCGATTTACCGAAAAGATAATCAATCCTCCCTAATGGACCCTGTGATCATGTGTGAGAATTGTTGGCTTCTGATTCCTCCTGACTATGTCACGAAACAAACTCCTTCCATAGAGGTGGTGTTTCGTGGCAATATTTGAAGGACTCCCTCAACTCCAATTTTCTGACCACATCACAGGGTTCCTTAAGAGTTATCATATTTTCACACCTGTCACACTTTCTGCCAACAATACCAGTTATCGTTTTAAATAAGAGAAATCAAGCTTATTATCATTTTTTTATTTTATTTTTATTTTGGGAGAATATCACACAACGCGAGGAATATTAGATGTTGAAATTATTAACCGGTTCTAAATTATTGGTATTGATAATATCCATAAGGTATTATAATCCTCATTCGAAACAATTTTATGAGTCTGAATAACTAGTACAAATAATGTCCACAAATAATTATAATCCTCTTTTGATATAATTTTATGAGTGTGAATAACTAATATATATAATAATAACAAAGCATATAAATAAAATCGTCACTTAGAATATGAGCATCAGCGATATCCACTTTCCCAAACCAGGCAGAGGCACCACCAGGCTGATTACTATTGAGGTAATGATAATATTCCATTACAGTTTTCTCCTGCTTTTGCCACTTTGTAATTATCTCGTGTGTTTGGTGTAATTAGGTGACAATAAGCACCTGCACGTAAGCTGAGATAATGCTCTTTACAAAACACTCGAATATATACATGTGTGTGTGTGTGTGTGTGTGTGTGTGAATTGAAGAGCTACTGATTCCTCCAAACTGTGTCCCAGGAAACATATCACTTCAGTACACGAGTAGAGGATCTGTGTGTTTTGTAGCGTATAGGTTGGAGGACTCAATAAACCCTCCAATATCCTGACATAAAGTGAACTCCTTAATGAACTCAATTACGTGGATGATAATTGTGTTTGTATTATTTTCTTTTACATTTTGGCAGCCTGGTGGTGATGACTGATAAGTTAAACATGATAATTTCCTCTCATTATATACCAAATATTATTAACTATTAGGGTAAACTGCCTAGAATTATTATTATTACTGTTACTGTGAAATACCTAGAATTATTATTAATACTATTACCGTTAACTGCCTAGAAACATATGGGTGAAGTGCCTAGAAAATTATTATTATTACTGTTACTGTGAATTGCATAGAATTATTAGGGTGAACTGCCAAGAAATATTAGGGTGAACTGCTTAGAATTATTATTATTACTATTACTGTGAACTGCTTAAAACTATTAAGGTGAACTGCCAAGAATAATTATATTACTATTAGTACCTTGTCATATATCAATTAAAGAGGTTTACTGCCACCTACACTGCAGCTGATGGGGCAGTGTTTTCCCTTCATCATCTCGGAACTTTATACATCAATCCATCCATTCATCCATTCATTCATCCATCCATCAAATTCATTCATTCATTCATTCATTTATCCATCCATCCATCCATTCATCCATCCATCAATTCATCCATTCATTCATTCATTCATCCATCCATCCATCAATTCATCCATCCATCCATTCACTCATTCATACTTTTTCCCCTGCATCATCTCGGAACTTTATACATCCATCCATTCATTCATCCATTCATCCATCCATCCATCCATCAATTCATCCATCCATTCACTCATTCATACTTTTTCCCCTGCATCATCTCGGAACTTTATACATCAATCCATCCATCCATCCATCAATTCATCCATCCATTCACTCATTCATACTTTTTCCCCTTCATCATCTCGGAACTTTATACATCCATCCATCCATTCATTCACTCATTTATACTTTCATCTCAAAACATTCTCTGCATGGGAGTATATAGTTAGTGTCCATCTATTCACACCGGTGTATATGGTATGATATATTTTTCACTCAATACACATAGCGGACGCCGGTGCTGAACTTCGTATTCTTTGATGCAAGAAAATTGGATTGGAAAACAAGTCCGTTAGGATTTTTGGGGAGACAGTGTGCACGTATATGAATTTTTTTGGTGCGTCGGTTTTGGTGTACATATAATTCAGGTTTTCCCGAATTTGCCGTCAGATAATTGGGTTAACGTGTAAATGGTGAATAGTTTTTTGTGTGGACTAAAGCGCAAAAAAAATGTCAATTGATATATGTATGTCAATGTAAGTAATTATAAGGTACGATTTTTGGTCTTTTTTTTTTTTAGCTAATCCTTTTTTCATTGCAGATGGTATTAAATATAGAGGGTTTTTTTTTCTAGCACCGATATCATATAATTTAGATATCATAGCAAGTTGTGAGATTTTTTTTTTAGCACTGATATCATATAATTTATCTTGGCAAGTTGTGAGGCAAAGAGGTTCTGTATTGCTTGACTTACGAGTATATACATTTATATTTACCCCATTTCCCTGGCGTATAGTAGGGGTGGCGGGCAGGGGGTCGTGGCGGGGGGTGTAGTGGCTTTTAGTGTTGGCCGGAAAAGCGGGGCTACAGCAGGTGGATATATAATGGGTGTGTGTGTGTGTGTGTGGCTGTAATGTGGCGTGTGGGTGTGACATGTGGTGTGTGGGTGTGGCTGTAATGTGGCGTGTTGGTGTGGCTGTATTGTGGTGTTTTGGTGTGGCTGTAATGAGGTGTTTTGGTGTGGCTGTAATGTGGCGTGTGGGTGTGGCTGTAATGTGGCGTGTGGGTGTGGCTGTAATATGGCGTGTTGGTGTGGTTGTAATGTGGTGTTTGGGTGTGACATGTGGTGTATTAGTGTGGCTGTAATGTGGCGTGTGGGTGTGACATGTGGTGTGTGGGTGTGGCTGTAACGTGGCGTGTTGGTGTGGCTGTAACGTGGCGTGTGTATGTGGCTGTAATGTGGCGTGTGGGTGTGACATGAGGTGTGTGGGTGTGGCTGTAATGTGGCGTGTGGGTGTGACATGTGGTGTGTGGATGTGGGTGTAATGTGGCGTGTGGGTGTGGGTGTAATGTGGTGTGTGGGTGTGACCTATAGGCGTGTGGTATGTAACAGATCATTCCCAAGAATTGTGAATGTGTAATTGGCGTAATAAAAGTAGTGAATTTGTCATGGGCTTTTGAAGGGGCGTGGTGAAGGAAGGACAAGTGCCTTTAAATAATTCACTATAAAGGGTATAGTAATTATCAGGGTTGATATGAGCATTGACTGTCGCTGCAAGTGTAAGGTGATGTTTTCTTGCCGTCTGATATTAACAAAAATAGTGGATTCTCTTCAGTAAACGATAAGGAGCTTATTTACTTCACAAAAGTCTGTGTTTGTTGGGCTTGTGTTGAGTAAAGGGATTTATGTAACCTTGGAGCTACAGGGGTTCTTGCCAGTCTATGGGGGTCCTCAAGGGATCTGGTAGCGCTTTTACGATGCTTATGGCACCTCTTACGGGAATAATGGAGTCGGCCAGAAACTCACAACTTTTTGAGGCTATAGGGTCTCAATGGGTGGCTAAGTAGGCACTCTTAAGAATATAGTTTGCAAAGGCGAGTATCAGAGGATTTTGTCTTTCGTGTCGGTGTTGCTTGTGTACCTGAGGGAAGACACACACAGCATTAATGATGTGAGAGACAATATTTACACCGTCATTCTTTTGGCTGAGGCGTCACAAATTACTCAATATTTGTACCACTGAAATTTTTCTCGTTTAAACCAAGATGTCGTAAGAAGCAAAGTATATGGATATGGATGAAATTACCTGCTGCATTAGTTCAGTTCACTTGTTGGGCAAATTGCTCCCATTGGCATTCAGATTTCTATATGATTTTCACCCCATCAATTTCAACCCATAAGTGCTAAAGAGAAAAGAAAATTGAAATAAAATATATAACTATGGATAGAATAATAAAAAAAAAAAAAATGAAAACAGAGTCACTGATCCCTTCCTTGATGTGATAGTTTCCATGTGCTGGTAAGTGGCTTGAGTTGACCAGACAAGAGGCACTACCATATGGACGAGAGAGATGAACTGAGTAGAGGGGAACACTGAAATGCCAGCGATCAATTAGTAAATGAGATTGGTGGGTGGGTAAGACGAGGAGGAATACAAAGTGAATTAAGGAAGTAAAAGCAGAGACGGGAACAGAGAAGGGGAGAGGAAGAGGCAGCGGTCGAGGAGAAAGGGAAGTAGCCTAAGGAAGGGAATTATAGAGTGACCAAGGTAACGAGACAGGAGGAGTGGGAAGATGAATACAGACTGAGCAGCATGAAGGGAATTTGATGTGGTTAGGTGAGGGGTGATTAAGATAACCGAGTTAGATGGGGAGGAGACTCACTTTGTCAAGGTCTCAGGGCAGTAATGATAAATGTCTGAAGGTGATTATAGAGTGAAGACAGAGTATAGTATTTATAATGGAATGGAAAATGGAGCCTTGTAATGTTTTAACAATAATAATATATAGTTTCTTCCCAATTTCAATATTACACAAACCCTATGCTAGGTAGGAAAATATGAGGGAAGAATAATAGGTAGGGGAAGAGGGAGATAAGGAGATGGAGGAGGAGGGGAAAGGAAGAGGAGGAGATAGAGGAGGAGGAAGATAAAGAAGAGAAAAAGGTAAAGGTTGATGTCATATAAGTTATCCCTTATTAAATATATATTCCGTTATTCGTGAACTTTAAACCTGAGCTCCATTCTTTGTTGCCCTGGAAAACGTCTAAGCCATTCTCGATTTCTCACCACCAGAGACGGACTTCATGCTAACCCTGGCTATAGGCAAGGCAAGAAGAATATAAACACAATATATCTCTAACAAAAATAAAACTTAGCACGAGGGATACAGACAAGAGAAGAATAATATAAACACAATATATCTCTAACAAAAATAAAAAGAAAAGCTTACCAAGAGGGATACATACAAGAAAAGAAGAATATAAACACAATATATCTCTAACAAAATAAAGCTTAACTCGAGGGATACAGACAAGAAAAGAATAATAATATAAACACAATATCTCCAACAGAATTAAAGCTGAGCAAGTGGTGAGGAAGTATGATTGTAGTCTAGGAATTCATGCAATTAATTCGTGGCCACAAACCTTGAACACGGTGTCATTTGCAACCTGAGGAGTGAGGACGAATAAAGGAGTGTGAGGCAGCATACTGTACAATGCTGTTCTCTGTAATTGAAGCCCGATATCCTTCAACAAGGTGAGACTGAGTGAGAGACAGGGGCTTATTTACAACCTCTGTATTGACGACGACCATCCGAGATATTTTTCTTGTTGGATGCATGGAGGAATCGTCAATTAACTCTGTATAAATCTTAGCTCACTCTTTCTTATAATGTGTTTTTCGTGTTATTTGTGTTGATACTTGCCATTAGCTTACGCCTAGGGAAGTCTGAATTGTTACCAGCAGATAATCTTATAGGACTATATTATCTTATGGCGACCGTGAGTGTAGGAGAATGAAAAAGAGTGAGTGAGTGAGGGTGAGAGAGTATGGGTGAGGGTGAGAGAGAATGAGAGAGAGAGTGCACGAGAGTGATGGAAGATTAAGGGAAAGTGAGGGAGAATGAGAGAGGGTGAGATTGAGGGAGGGAAAGAGGGAGGGAGGGAGTAAGGTAGAGAGAATGAGAGTGATGGGAGATTAAGGGAAAGTGAGGGAGAATAAGACAGGGTGAGAGTGATGGGAAATTAAGGGAAAGTGAGGGAGAATGAGAGAGGGTGAGAGTGTGGGAGATTGAGGGAGGGAAAGAGGGAGGGAGGTAGAGAGAGTGAGGGGTGACCAGGAAACAGGTCACATTATGGGTAATGGCGTGGCGTGGTGGCCGCTCTGACCCACTGATTTAGGAGTTCCGTTTTATGGATAGAGTGGTGTGAGGGGGGCCAGGCACGGGGGGGTGGGGGGGGAGGGGGAGGGAGGGGAGTAGAAAGAGGAGGTGGAGGAGCAAAGGAAAGAATAGGTAGAGGAGGAGGAGGAAGATGATAAAGAAGAGGAAAAGGCAAGGGATGATGAAAAGAACGAAGAGAATTTTAGGAGAGAAGAGGAGGAGGAGTAAATATGAAGATGAGAAAGGGAAAATGAAGAGAGGAACGAGAGAAGACACAAAACTAGAAGAAGAAAACAGTGAGAGGAGAGGAGGAAGAGCAGGAAGATAGAGAGGAGTAGTAACAGGGGAAGAATCAGGTGAGGTGTTAAGGTGGGCAGGAAGAGGGACGAGGAAGAGGAGGACAAGGCGTCGTCGGTAAATGAGTGGTTGTAGGCAGAGTTGGTTAAGACTGAGTCCATCCACAAGCTGCCTTCGATCAGTCATACGCTTGCATTACGTCCAACACCGGTAATATATACACTGGTCCCTACGTGTTTGTCGTGTTTTATTTAGTGGTCAGTTCAGCACCTCATTTTAGACCGTATAAAAACGTAATTTATGCCGGAATGAAAAAAAAAAAAAAAAAAAAAAAAAAGTAACGTAGGTGTATCTGTGGGTGGAGCCAAGCTGAGCATATATCATCCGACATGTGCTCATCAACGCCGTCCAAACCCTGCAGCACCCGACGCCCTTAAGGTCCCTGTAATCGTGTTTGAATCTTGGTGGCTTCTGATTCCTCCTGACTATGCCACGAAACATGCTCATTCTATATAGGTAGTGTTGTTTCGTGGCCATGTGTGAAGAACTCGCTAACCTCCAAAATTCTGACAACATTACGGGGTCCTTAAAACTCTATATAGCATAAAGGCGATGGTGTTGGAGTGATTGCTTTGGCGAGATAATTTAGATGGGAGGAAATACACCCATGCAGTGTGACGCCACCTTGACACTTAGAGGACGTTGGTGGGGAACCGCAAGTATAACACCAGAAGGAAACCCACGTGACTTACGATTATTCAGTAGCCATCATAAGACAAGCACACACTTTAGTAGCCTTTTTTTATTTTCTACCATTATGATCATGTGGTGAGTGAGTGAGGTCTGCTTTTGGCCATATTCGCCTGGGATGGTTCGTGAGTATATTGTTCTTCTCTACTCCTTTGCTATCACTCTGGTTTTAGTGACCGTGTTGCTAGAAATTGATAATGACGGCCGGTGATAATGTTCTCGTAATCCTCGCGTTGAATTATTCTCTGGTAACAACTCAACTCAGGAGGAAGCAGAAGAAGAATAGTGAAGGCCTTTCTCTGACTACGTGAAGATATGCAAAGTACAGCTCCTCTACGGTGAACCATTACAAGGGGGTTGGGTTATGCAATTATATCGACCGTGGGTGACAATGAAGACGTGGTCGCGAGGTGGGGCAGGTTTATGCGACAGGTAATGCTCCCCCGGCACCCTCCCGTCTCTAATCTGCAACACAAACACCAGATGTGGGAGCACTTTTCGGGTATCGCGTGCCGTAATATTCTGGAGGCCGTAATGACTTGTGTGTGTTCCCGAGTTAGGACGGAAGGGGAGCCGCTTGTATATATAGGGAGCCAGGCACGTGGGTGGTGGAGGTGGTGGTGAGGGTGGAAGAGGTATACGTACTACTAGAGCTGCCTGGCTGTCTCGTGTTGAAAGGACGCCAGGGAAGACGTATTCAAAACATGGGATTATGGGTCACGATATTACTGTGGACCAAGATATTGCTATTAGTTATGGTATTGTTATTGACTATGTTATTACTATGGATAGTCATAGTATTGTTATTGGCTATGGTATTACTCTGTACTAAGATATTAATATTAGTTATGGTATTGCTATTGATCATGGTATTACTATGGATAGTCATAGTATTGTTATTGGCTATGGTATTACTATAGGCCTTGGTATCTATGGGCCATGCTAAAATAATAATATCCCTTTACAGTTCTCATGGCCTTTTCAAGTCTAGTAGTATTTTGTGTGTATATTTTGCATTGCTTCACTATATTTACCTTTGTTATAGAGGACTGCAGTAGGCGCTTGCATCAACTTAGTTGGGGCTCGATCGGTCAGGGTGTCAACCAGAGCAGAAACAGGTTTCATCGATGTGTGTCGAATTGAAGGTGTGAAGTTTCAGAATATTCCCAAATTGGGTGTGTTGGACTTGGTATAAATCTTTCTTGCCTGGTGTGACTACGTCCTTCAACATGCTGGTTATGGTGAGTGCTGGCGAGAAAGTATATGTTAATGGATGACAAGAAAACACAAAGGAGAGAACCATTCATCAAACAAATGTTATTTTTTTCTAAATCCACTATATAGTATTTTTATCGTGTTAGTTCTAGGTATTAATTCATGTATAACCTTTACTCTGGTTAACACACAATTATATTCTTCGCCACGAGGAAATCCCCTCAGGACAAGAGATACGTATTATTTTTCTCATAGAATGAAGAAAGATTAATTGAAATTTGTGGAAGCATATGAAACAATATAATTCTTCAATGTTGTGTTCGTGACCCGTCAACTGCAGTCACTAAACCATGTGTCGTATTTACAACTTAAAGTAAGTTTGAAATTACATCTGGACCAAGAAACATTTGACGTGTGGTATTTTTTATGATAATTCCACCTTGATTTAAACGAGTCACAGCGAAACCTCCTCAGTTACGGTTCTTCCTCAAATGACGCTTTCAATTTACTTGCTGTCTACGCTGCTATCCATCACATCGCCTCCCGTCAGTGGGCAGGGTGAGTGGAGCAATCTGGGGCGGTTTGTCAAAGTCACTCACTGTCCCCATTCTGACGAGTCGCGGTTACAGTCACCAACACAAGTTCTCAGACGCTCCTTGAACATCATATTCCCAGACCTCATATGTAGATTAACTTTGCATCTATCAACCAACCACGACGGAAAGGCAAAGATGAAGGACAGTGGAAATCTGTGACCTTGTGACAATATTGGTATTATATTTATTTTCACTAGTGATAATTTTAATTATGGTAGGTAGTGTCGAGTAACAATTTACTTTTGACTGACTGTATATGTGCTGGCGACTCAGGAACAATGTGAGGAGTGGTTGGTTGGTTGGTTGGTGTGTAGGGTAGGGTAGGGTAGGGTACTGTGGTAAGGCAAACAGAATACGGTGGCTTACATTATTACCTGGGAGTGCGGCTGTGTGTTTCTACCTCTCCTTTGTGGTGAGTCAAAAAGCCGCCGATCGACCCTTACCTTATAATTATACAGTATAATATATTCTTGGTGAATTAAAGGGCGAATGATTCCTCCAAACTATACCAGGAAACAGACGACCATAATGTTACTTATAGGGAATGTGTTTCCTGAATCATTAGCTATCCATATAATTTAAAGCATGAAATGACCCTATACAGCTCTGTCTCTCAGGGGTTACAATTATTCCTTGTGGCCCAGAGCATCCAAACTTTAATACCTTTTTGACATCATAATTTCCGAGCATCCTGTAAAGTTTGATCAAAATCCGTCCATAAGTTTTTGAGTTATCTTGTTCACTAACCAACAAAAGACTCGACATGAATGGCAGCATAATTTTCTGCAGACTCCGTTTGTGAAGGTTATAAACAGCACTATAAATAAATATGTGAAATATTTTTATCAGGAAGGTCAAAGTATCGTGGAGGAAGTAACATTGCGACAACATAAATTGTGAAAGAAATTCAAATATGCTTGACTCTGTAATTAAACTGGCCGGCTTGTTTCATACTCGTTGAAATTACGTTTTGCATCACGCGGGAAATGTGCACCCAAAAATTAAGGACCTTTTACCAGGATATATGTAAAGTCTTATTACCGTCAAATTATATACAGTGTTTCTTTAATTATAAGCAAACTCTATATCACTTTGTATAATGAAGATGGGGAGTACCATTACTAGAGTTTATTACACGCTACTGGTATCGTGAGGTTGGTCTGGTAATGTCGGCAGAGGTATATAGTTTGCAAAGAAATGTTATTTATTTCGAATTTGTGTCAACAGGAGGGGATTAAGTTTGGTTCTTCACGGGAGTCCTCTTTCCCAGTCCCTTCTGACCCTCTTTCCAGTCGTACCCAACCCCAGTCCCCCTTCCTACCTAGACCCTTCCTCAGTTTTTTCTCCCCTTGTTCCCCACATCCTTCCATGTCCTTCCTCCTTTGAGTATTTGTAGTACCTTACTCCTCTCCTACCTATTCTTTAACTCCTGTTTCAAGAACACAATCCTCTTTCACTCAAAATATAAGGATAGATCGATTCTCACACTTGTTGTCGTGTTGTAGTCTAAATTTTTCTTAATATGTCTTCATTGACCTAGGTCCTAGGATGAAGGAAACTCTCACACTCTCTCTCTCTCTACACACACACACACACACACACACACACACACACACACACACACTCACACTCATGCTACTCACTCACTCACTCACACAACCTCTCCCACCCCACCCACACCATCCTGCAGCAGTATCCACTCAAGCAATTCTGTCGCCCAAAATCCTCCATGGGGCCAATTTCTTCCCTTAACCACCTGCAAATCGCCCTTCCTCTGCCTTCTTGATGGAGTGTTCTACACGCTATACCCCAGCTAACCAAATCGTTCTTTCAACACATCTAGCATATATACACTTTGGGTTGTACAGTCGGCGGTAGAAGTCCTGTCGCCTAATCTACTTCACCGAGACACGCTTTGCTCATGGACTCGAGAAATACGCATGTTTTCTACACCTAATAATCTCGAGTCTATGAACATCGCGTGCCTCTGTGAAGCAAGTGAGGTGACAGGACTTTTGCCGCCGACTGTACGGTCAAGGTTAAAAGTCCTGCAATGGGTGAATGAAAGTGAGCCATTTGAGTGAATCGTATGAACCAATATCTGAGAGACCAACACCAATAGTTTCGAATCATTTCACTGGTAGGTGTTGCAGGACTATTTGGAGTGACTGTACAGCCGAGCTCGTAAATTGGCGACCACGTACTTAGATGTTTATGCCATTTGAGCTGGTAACATTTATTTGGTGAGGAATCAGAGTAGTTGGAACATAGTAGAGGGACATGATACAATCTTTCACCTACAATGACACCTTCCCCACACAGTGTTACCAGCTCAGATAACATAAATATCTAAGTACGTGGTCGCGAATTTACGAGCTCGGCTGTACATACTTACTTTATTCTTGTTTACCTGATGTCAGAGCCTGCAAACAACTATATATATATATATACAATTATCGCATCCTCAACTAAACTAAACCAAATTTAACCCTATAACCTAACCTAACCTAACCTAACCGAACCTAACTTAACCTAACCTAACCTAACCAAACTACATATACTCAAATGCGGTCACTCCAACCTATGCTTAAAAAAAAAAAAAAAAAAAAAAAAAAAAAAAAAATATAGTATCACGTGGGCCTATCTTTCCATCCCCAACGACTAGGAAGAGGATTGCTTGCTCGGGGTGGCGTGGTGTGGCGTGGGGTGGGGAGGCGTGGCGAGGCGTGGCAACAATGTCCAGCCACAGCCGACTAGACCGACCGCTGTGTCTGCCTTTGTCCCGCGCGCTTCACTTTTGTTAATTCTGCCGCCAGACAATAGGTGGCTCTGCGGGCGACGTAATGAATCCCGCTGCTCATTGGTCACACACACCAGGGGACACCACACACATAGATACACACACACGCACGCACGCACGCAAACGCACTTCACACACACATACACACACACGGACTTCACACACACATACGCACGAACCTCACACATGCACAGTATTTGTTTACGTACTCAGGAGCATGTGCACTCATTCATTCAATCACACACACACACACACACACACACACACACACACACACACACACAAATTGAGCAGGGACTGTAGAAGGGAACCGTATCTCTCTTTACTTTAAAATTCCCAGCAACACAACCTCTACTCGTATGTCTTATACCCCTTCCCAAGAATTTCCTCTCTGTACCTGCTGGGCTCCTCTTCAAGTATATATATTATTCTAGATTATGTTCGGTCCCCCCACAATCAATTGCCTTCCCTTCCCCTTAAAAAAAAAAAAAAAAAAAAAAAAAAGAGAAAAATGTGTGCAAAAAAAAAAAAAAAAAAAAAATACTAGCACTATACAATAATTATTTTAGTACACCCAATAAATTTCTCCATTGCAATACTCTTTTCTCACCTTCGTGTTATAAGAATTTCCCTATAGCATGCCTCCTGTGTTTCTTTCTTATCCCCCTATTCAAATTCGCTTCAATCCTATTACCATTCTTCTCCTCCATCCCTCGTGGCCCACTTCTCATTCTAGCCTCCTTCCACCCCCACCTCTCCCTGACACTTCCCACTACTTATCCCACCCCCTCCTTTCCTAACATAGCCCATAACTCATCCCTCATCCTTATACCCTCCCCTCCCCTCCCCTCCCCTTCGGTATCACCCACTCACTACTCATACCACTCACTCCCTCCCCTTGCTTACACCACTCACTACTCATACCACTCACTCCCTCCCCTTCCGTGCACCACTCACAGTCCTATCTATCTATCTATATGTCTTACTGTTTTAGATTTCTGACGTAACATATTCCTCATTCCTATATCCTGACACAGTTCACTTCTCATTTTCCCCTCATCCATACCATATCTTCCACATCATCCACTCCACATTCCAGCTACACCCTTTCCTTTCTGACACCACTCCTCCTTACTCCATGCAGCCTCTTCCATCTCAGACACCACTTCTCATTTCTCAGCCAGCCAGCATCCTCTCCTCATTCCATTCTCTCCCATCCCTGACACCACCACATAGATCCCACCTTCCCCTTTCTCATCATTTGACATTTATTCCATCCGTCATCCATGTAATCAGCCACACCTCATCCAACTCTCTCCCCTCCCAGACACATTATTCTCTTCTCTTTTCTTCTCCCTGACAGCAAGTTCACCTCATCCCAAGTTCATCCCTTCACCACATTACCAGCCCAATCTACACCTACATATTTTCTACCCATACTTGACACTACACGCCACCCTCTCTTTCGTTTCCCCATAACTTCATCAACACGCCTCCTTCTTTCATTCTTATTCCCAGGACTTCCCCCACCCGTAGTCTGCTCCTCCTCAGACTCTTCCCCAAATTGTATCCTATCTTTAAGGGAAAAATGTCTTGTCTGATTGGAAGGGTATACTGATTTATCAAACTATTCTACTTAATATATCCTTTAATTTTCTTCTTCACCTTCCACTCATTAGCCTGGTATTAAATTGGTATTTAAATCTTCCCTCCTACCCTCCCGTGGACGCTACACTTCATATTACAAACCCTCTTCTCGCTCGCACCCTACAAACAGTCAAACACACACACACACACAGACACACACACACACACAGACACACACACACACACAGACACACACACACACACAGACACACACACACAGACACACACACACACAGACACACACAAACACACACACACACACAGACACACAGACACACACACACACACACACACACACACACACACACACGCACGCACGCAAATCTCCCTGTCATCCAGATTCTACATCACATCTACAGAGAACCCAGCCTTCTATCCTGTCATCCTTTCCCCCTCATTTCCTCCTCTCCCCCTCATTTCCTCCTCTCCCCCTCATTTCCTCCTCCCCCCTCATTTCCTCCTCCCCCCTCATTTCCTCCTCCCCCCTCATTTCTTTCTTCCCCTCATATCCCCCCCCCCTCATTACCTCCTCCCCTTCACACACCAAGAGTACCTGATTTCTCTCTAACCCCTGGCCCAAGACTCCCACCCTGCCCCCTCCTCCTCCTCTTGCTCCTTCTACTCTTCTCCCTCCTCCTCCTCATCTTCCTCCTACACATCTTCCTACTCATCTTCCTCCTCCCCTCAACACTGTCCAATAACCACATGGCCTCACTTCTTCCTCCTTCCCCTTCACCTTCTCCCTCATCTCACATTTTCTTTCATCTTCCCCATCTCCAATTCTTTCTCCACCTTCTCTCTCTCACCTTCTCCTTCTCCAGCACCTCCACCTTCACCTCCACCACCACCACCACCACCTCCACTTCTTCCTCCTTCCCCT
>JAWQEG010002643.1:2500-35000 GCA_033782935.1 Petrolisthes cinctipes | reverse complement strand
ATGTCTCTCCCATCCTCTCCCCTACCCTCCTTCATTCCCTACATCCCCTCCTCCACTCCCTACATCCCCTCCTCCACTCCCTACATCCCCTCCTCCACTCCCTACATCCCCTCCTCCACTCCCTACTTTCCCTCCTCCAACCCCCAACTTCCCCTCCTACCCTCCCACCACTTCCCCTCCTAACCCCCCCCCACTTCCCCTCCTAACCCCCCCCCCCCAATTCCCCCCCCTCCCCCCCCACTTCCCCTCCTCCCGTGACGGTATCAGCAGCTCCGGGTCCCGAAGTTGCTAGTTTGAGAGAACAAACCGCCTCCGTAGTAGGATGTGTTTAATGGCTAAAGTTTTAATGCATTTATGACGAAAAACTCACCAGATCTTTTAGAATCCCACACGGCGGAGTGTGAGCTCACCCACCCCTCCCTGCCCCGCCCCACCCTTCCCTACCCTTCCTTACCCTTCTCCGCCCCGCTTCGCCTCACCCCACCCTTCTCCGCCCCGCCCCGCCTCACCCCACCCTTCTCCGCCCCGCCCCGCCCCACCCTTCTCTGCCCGGCCCTGCCCCGCCCCACCTCACCCCACCTTTCTCTGCCCCGCCCCACCCCACCCCGCCCCGCCTCACTTTGTTTCTCCCGGCAAGACACCAAACTTCGCCCCAGTCCACTCGTTCTCTCTCTCTCTGCCTTGTTCTCCAGTTTCCTTCCTTGGTCTTTTATCTCCAACTCCTTTTCTCATTAAGTTT
The DNA here is from genome assembly GCA_033782935.1 of Petrolisthes cinctipes. Classification (NCBI taxonomy): domain Eukaryota; kingdom Metazoa; phylum Arthropoda; class Malacostraca; order Decapoda; family Porcellanidae; genus Petrolisthes; species Petrolisthes cinctipes. Next base: position 34,261 of record JAWQEG010002643.1, on the reverse strand, counting down.
CTCCCCCATCCCTCTCATTCGTTCCTCTCTCATCCTCTCACATTCTCCGTTCTCTCTCTCTCTCTCTCTCTCTCTCTCTCTCTCTCTCTCTCTCTCTCTCTCTCTCTCTCTCTCTCTCTCTCTCTCTCTCTCATTCAAAGTATACATATATTTTTTTTTTCTTTTTTTCCCTTTCCTTCTCATAGCCTAGGTCCTCTATATCCATTTTTTCTTGTTTCCATATTCCTACCTCCGTGTTCCTCCTTCCTCTTACTCGCTGTTTTACTCTTTTTGTCTCGCCCTTCGTCTCTTCTCGGGTACTTTCTCCACGGCTTCTTCACTCCCTCTTGCCTCTTTCTCCACGTCGCCACACTCCACTCCTTGCCTCATCACCTCCTCCACTCCCTGCCTCATCACCTCCTCCACACTCCTTGCCTCATCACCTCCTCCATGCCTTGCCTCATCACCTCCTCCACACTCCTTGCCTCATCACCTCTTCCACGCCTTGCCTCATCTCCTCCTCCACTCCTTGCCTCATCACCTCCTCCACTCCTTGCCTCATCACCTCCTCCACTCACAGTTTCTTCCCCACATCATACATTATTTTATAGGGAGAAACTATTTTGTTATTGGTGAAATGGAAGACTACTAATTCCTCCCAACTTTGCCAATAAACAGACGAACCCAATACTACTAAAAGTGGATCTGGTTTCGTGCATGGCATAGTTTGGAGTGTCCCCTGAATTCTACCTTTCTCTGATTTTACGTAGTGCAGCATCTATTCTTACTTCACCTCTCTGCTCCCTTCCTTCTGTTATAAACTTTCTTTGTGTCAGTCCGGTCTCTGTTCTGAACCCACTGTCGCTCCCTCCGTGAAAGTCAGAGTCGATTGAATACGTGGCTGATCTTGATTACAGTCTGATATAGGTGTGGGTTGTATATTACAGTCTGGTATAGGTTGTTTCATTCAAAGACACTGAGAAAATAAGTGAATTTATTGAGTTGCTCTTTTTTTAGATATTTTTCATCAGTTAGAAAAATTATTAGTTAATTGCTTTTGGAAGTGAGGATTCTTTATAGTAGTAATATGGTCTGCCTTTAGCCATGACAAACTACCAGCCACCACAAATAACCATAATCTATATTAATTCAATGTACTGCCCTGATTATCTTCGCCAAGGGGTTATGTTCTTGGCTCGGACTATTTATTCTAATGTAATGATAATGGAACTCTTATATATAACCACCATCTAAGTCGCCTCTGACAACACTATAGTTAATACCACCATCTTCACCATCACTAATAATACACTGACGTCACTGCCGCCACCACTACTTACTTGATGTCACAACTTTCTTATTAGAACAAATCACGCTTGAGAAAATCCAAGAGTGCCTGAATTAAAAGTCCCCAGAAATTCCGAAAAAAAAACTCTGACGAAATTCAAGGAAAAGGTAAAAAATAATAACTTTGTTCCAAATTTCGTCTCAGAACTCCCATTTTTTTTTTTTTTTTTTAGTTTAATTAGAAAAAATGGAATCACCAGTAGGGCCACATCACATCCAGGTCTCCCCATTTACATACACTTGGGTGCTATTACCTCTAATATGTCTGACACCCTCCTCTCTTCCCATACACTTTCCTCTTCTTTCGGCATCACATTCAGAAGACAGCCAGCCAGCCAGCCAGCTTTTCAATTCTCTTAGCAGTCAGACTCCAGGTTCAGTCATTGTCTCATCTAGAGGGCGACATTCGGTGGTACTTTTGGGGCCTCAAAAAGAGTCACAATATACTACTAACAGCCAATACAGTCCCGAAGTTGAGGTGTATAAAAAAAAAAAAAAAAATATAATAATAATAATAATAAAAAAAAAATAATAATAAAAAAATAAAATAAATAGATAAATAAATATATAAATCTACCTTATCCCAGTCCCTCCTCCAATCAATCCAGACAATCAGTTAACCCAATCCTTCCTAACCCTATTCCTGCCTTCATATACTTACTGTTTTTTTCCCCTCGTAGGCATGTTGTATATAACTCCCCTTTCTCTCACTTCCACAGCATCAAGTCTCTCCCCTTCCTTCTCCCCTCCGGCTAAGCTTCTCCCTTCTACCCCCCCCCTTCTACCCCCCCCTTCTCCCCCCCTTCTCACCCCACCTTCTCCCCCCCCTTCTCCCCCCCTTCTCCCCCCCCCTTCTCCCCCCCTTCTCCCCCCCCTTCTCCCCCCCATCCTTAATCTCGCTTCTCCCTTTTTCTCCCACCTCCACCACTCTCTTTTCCTGTCTCCCCCACCCCCCTCCACTTACCTGCACTTCTTATGCCTTTCCCTCCCTTTTTTCTCTCTATCTCTCCCTCCCATTCTTTAATATTTCCCTCCCTCTCTATATATAAGATATCATACCCCCCCCCCTTCCCCTTCAGTTTCCGTCTCGTCACTCCTCTTCTTTACCCCTCCCCTTCCACACTGCTCCCCCTTCCACATCCTCAACCCCTTCCACATCCTCAACCCCTTCCACATCCTCTCCTTCCACATCCTCCCCCCCTTCCACATCCTCCCCCCCTTCCACATCCTCCCCCCCTTCCACATCCTCCCCCCCTTCCACATCCTCCCCCCCTTCCACATCCTCCCCCCCTTCCACATCCTCCCCCCCCTTCCACATCCTCCCCCCCTTCCACATCCTCCCCCCCTTCCACATCCTCCCCCCCTTCCACATCCTCCCCCCACTTCCACATCCTCCCCCCACTTCCACACCCTCCCCCCACTTCCACACCCTCCCCCCCTTCCACACCCTCCCCCCCTTCCACACCTCTCCCCCTTCAGCACCTCTCCCCCTTCAGCACCTCTCCCCCTTCAGCACCTCTCCCCCTTCAGCACCTCTCCCCCTTCAGCACCTCTCCCCCTTCAGCACCTCTCCCCCTTCAGCACCTCTCCCCCCTTCCACACCTCTCCCCCCTTCAGCACCTCTCCCCCTTCAGCACCTCTCCTCCTTCCACACCTCTCCCCCTTCAGCACCTCTCCCCCTTCCACACCTCTCCCCCTTCAGCACCTCTCCCCCTTCAGCACCTCTCCTCCTTCCACACCTCTCCCCTTTCAACACCTCTCCCCTTTCAACACCTCTCCCCCTTCCACACCTCTCCTCCTTCAGCACCACTCCCCCTTCAGCACCTCTCCCCCTTCAGCACCTCTCCCCCTTCCACACCTCTCCCCCTTCCACACCTCTCCCTCCACCGCAGATCTTTCTCTTCACCTTCTCTCCCCACCACTCCTCCTTTCCACCTTCTCTCCCTACCTCTTCTCCCCTGCACTTCCCTCCCCCAGTCGTGGCACCTTCCTTAATGACGCCCAACCAGCTGTTACCTTTAATTTTCCTCCTTTGGTTGTGTGGGTTTGTCTTCACGGCTTCTCCTTCACCAGTATTGTTTCTCGTCTCGTCTGATTCACACACACATACACATTTAGTAGTAAACAATATTCTTTCTGGACTGACTTTGGGACTGGAAAAGCTTTATATTTGGTTTTACTGTTTCGTTGCACTCATTTACAATTGGTTATAAAATAAATATAAACTGTATGTGTGTAAGTATTCATGTATATATTCGTATCTACATAGAAATATATGAGTACGTATATAATTATGCATGTATTTATGTATGTAAGCAGGATATGTAGGTGTATATGTGTGTATGTTTATATGTATGTGCCTACAAAACGTAAGTGTATATGTGTGCATGATCATGTGTACCGACGTAAGTTCCTCTGTGTGTGTGTGTGTGTGTGTGTGTGTGTTGTATACAGTGTACCACAACAAGACTCACTATGGGAACAAGTTGAGCGTTCTGGTATACATTATGCCACCCATAAATAAATACAGCTCAAGTTGGCGACGTAAAATAGCGCAATATATTGTCCGCCGCGCAGCACTTACTCCGTCAATCCGTTTTCTTCCCCAACTCCTTGTGATCCAAATCCTTTACAAACGGATTCTGGATCCCCCTTGCGCCGCATCCGATACCATTATGTCAGGTCTGCTCGATGCCCGCCGCTCTCCAAATAGGATCATTACGGTTATTGTTCAAGTTGGGAAGTCGGGACCAATACATTACGTACAGATGGGTTCCCGCCTGCATGTAAATGTGACCTTTTTACCCACACTGCAGGATTTGGATGGCGGGAAATTTGTTTGTCGATAAGACGGCACGGAAGGTTTATGCCGGAGACGAAGCTCATTATAAGCCGCCGCAAGACACGGGGGGGAAGACGCCGCCACAAAGAGACGCCGGCAAAGTGAGCCATTATTTCCGGAGACGTGCGGGGAACAGCTGAGCTCCTGAGGAGATGAGGACTGATCGTGGATGAAGAGGATTCGGATGCTGGCGGGAGTCTGGAAGAGGCTGCAACTTAAGGGTTAGCGTGGTAGGCTTCTAGAATACACACTGAAGGCTGATGACTCGCTTACTATTCAGGGAGAGGCAGCAACTTGAGGGCTAGCGGGGTATAGGATTCTAGAATACATTTTGAGAGCTGATGGCTCGATTGCTCGCCTCACTCCAGAGCGGTGGGAGGGGAGGGGAGGGGAGGGGACTTGAGAGCTGCCGGGAGAATATAGGCTTTTAAGATACATATTCGATGCTGATGGCTCGCTTGCTAGTCTCCTCTGTTTCCCTGAATTTTGAGGGCTGGGATAGAAGTCCCGTTCGCCGCGTGAGTTAAGAGAGTTCTTGGTAACATACAAAGGAAAATAGTGTTACGTTTATTTACTTTACTTCACGGGTTTAAGTCAAGCTGGTGGGATTTTTCTCATAATTTCAAATAGCTCTTTTTTTAGAGATTTAGGAAGATGAGAGATATTGAGGGAAATAATTTGGTCCTATTTCATATCTTTATCCTTTATAATATTATGAGTAAAAGTGTAAGGTATGAATATAATAAAAAGTAACACAAGATATGACTAAGATGGATTAACCATTTAGGATGGCTCGGGCCAACTTGTGCTACGATTCCCAAAGTATCGTTGGAAAGTTTCTGATACAAGCCATTCAGATAATTCTCTCAGGAAAGCACTTGAGCTGAAGTTTGGAGAAGTCGTCTGCCGCTGGAGGGCTGGCTGGCTGGTGCGGTGATCTGATTGGCCCTCTGGGGATAGTTTGCCTCCTATTGGTGGCTTGGGGAAAGACACGGCCCATTAAGGGGATAGTATACTTTTGGTACATTAGAGCGCCTTGATTCCTCCAAAGCATGCTAGGTAACAGGATCAAAATAACAACATTAATGGTGGCCTGTTGCTTGGAATACTTTGGTTGAATCATTTTGCTTCAGATTTACCAACACTGTATTTCCTTCCCCCTTAAGGTTGGCCCCCAGGACTTGACTATGTAATGCAGTACCCGAGATGTACTGTAATGTCCTCCTGCAACACTACACACGAGGCACAGTACAGTCTGGTGCAGGAAAATGTGTATATTCTACTTGAGTTTTTTTTTTTGCTGTTTGGTAGATTATGACTTGTATGTATATAATATTAATTTTCCTTCTATGACTGATAATGCAAGGTTCGAATCAGGACGAGGCGAACGTAATTACCTGCAGTAAAAGCATTCATGTTTATAGTTTTTTTTTTTTTTTTCTTTTCTTTCTTCTAAAATCGAGATATAAATGGATACGTGTGATGGTGTAATAATACTACTTCATGTTTCGATGTGTACATATTTCTCTTGGTTCTGTACTCCTGTGTGTTCTTGTATGTGCAGTTTGTGTTTACTTTCACACTAAAGCTCTCCAAGTGCCTGAGAACCAGAGTGGAAAGAGAGGAAGTGAGAGAACGAGTGGCCGCAGCAGCACTACCTCAGCCCTCACACTATAAACATAAAAATTGTCCACTTGAAGTCTGGTGCTTGTGGCTGGGGAGACCCTCTCAGACCCACGCTACTCACCCCATTATTTTTGCCTTATTATCGCTTAGAGAGGCAAAAACAGGACAGGAGAGCGGCTCGTAGCAAGGGCGTCAGACTCCTGCATCTTCGTTAGTGATTATAATCCTGGCGGCCTCTTCTTGCAGGAAATGGAGCTTACCAACTAAAAGGGTAATGCTGGGTGTGAGAGCGGGCGACTCTGATCCCTATGGTAGGCGTGGCGAGGGGCGAGAGTGGCCTGGCTGGTGAGGCAAGTGCGGAAGAGTGTTTGGGTTGGTGCGTGAGGAGAGTTGTGGGTATTTTCTCTGGAAGCTGCCGCAGGAAGACGTGGCAGTGAGGGCTACTGTGGAGGCTGGAGTGTGTGGCTGAGTGAGGGTGGAATGGGCAATGGTGTGAGGAGTGCAGTGAAGCCTGGTGTGGGGAGCGGAGTGAGGAATGGTGTGAGGAGTGGAGTGAGGAATGGTGTGAGGTGTGGAGTGAGGAATGGTGTGAGGAATGGTGTGAGGTGTGGAGTGAGGAATGGTGTGAGGAGTGGAGTGAGGAATGGTGTGAGGTGTGGAATGAAGGCTGGTGTGAGGAGTGGAATGAAGGCTGGTGTGAGGAGTGGAATGAAGGTGTGAATACTGATATCATGCTTACCATTACCAAGATTATCATTAGTGAGTACCATTAGTATCACTGGTATACTATAGACTGGAGAGAGAAGAGTATTAATTAAGGTTGGTACAATGATGGAATCAATATATCTGTCCTTAAGGGGGAAGTTTTGTGTTGGTAATTCTGGAGCAACCGAATCCTCCAAACTATTCCAAGCAACAGAACACCATTATTTTTGCTCTGCTGGTCCTGTTTCATAGCATACTTTGGAGGACTCAAGGCACTCCAATGTACCAAAAAAGAACTACCACCTTAATGGAAATACAGTATGAATCTCTACCAACCTCTCATCCCACTCCTCCATAATCACTTCAGTTGGTAGAGATTCACAATGTGCCTGTATTATTGACACCCAGTGTACAGTTGCCCACACATGAATCTGGTACGCCTTGCTATTTGTGAGATAGCTACAAGAGGAAGGAAAGTGAGCAAAAGTTATAGTTTGTTGACAAGCAGACAGTAATAATATTTTACTGTCTGCCTGTCAACAAACTACATCTTTTTTCACTTTCCTTTCTTTTGTAGCCACCTCACAAGTAACGAGCCATACCAGCTTCATGTGTGGCCAACTGTACATAGATGGTGTGAGTATTAAGGGGAGATTCTTTTGTTGGTGAAATGGAAAGTCTCTTGATTCCTCCAAACTATATATGCCAAGAATCATGATCCCCTATTAGTACCATTGAGGTCATCTGTTTCCTGGCATAGTTTGGAGGAATCGGTAGCCTTCCAACTTCCCAATAAGAGAATCTCCCCTTAAGGTTGATGTGTGGCTCAGTGTTAAATTAAGGTTGATGTGAGAAGGTTATTGGTTAGGTGAAGGAGTCAGGAATGGTGTGAAGAAGCTGTGTGTGTGATTTGAGAACAGTCCTTCCCTCCTTTCCTCACCTCCTTCTCCTCCACTTTCTTCTCCTCCACCTCCTTCTCCTCCACCTCCTTCTCCTCCACCTCCTTCTCCTCCACCTCCTTCTCCTCTACCCCCTTCTCCTCCACCCCCTTCTCCTCCACCTCCTTCTCCTCCACCCCCTTCTCCTCCACCTCCTTCTCCTCCACCTCCTTCTCCTCCACCTCCTTCTCCTCCACCTCCTTCTCCTCCACCTCCTTCTCCTCCACCTCCTTCTCCTCCACCTCCTTCTCCTCCACCTCCTTCCATCTTCTATCCCTCCCTCTTTCCCTTCACCCAACTTCAACCTCCACTTCCTCCACTATCCTCCCCTACACCAACATCCCATTCCTCCTCTCTCCACCAACCTGACTTCCCTCCCACCAACACCCTCTGCTCCCCTTCCTCTCTCCCTCCCCGTCCCCTCTCTCTCCCTCCCCGTCTCCTCTCTCTCCATCCCCGTCCCCTCTCTCTCCCTCCCCGTCCCCTCTCTCTCCCTCCCCGTCCCCTCTCTCTCCCTCCCCGTCCCCTCTCTCTCCCTCCCCATCCCCTCTCTCTCCCTCCCCATCCCCTCTCTCTCCCTCCCCATCCCCTCTCTCCCTCCCCGTCCCCTCTCTCCCTCCCCGTTCCCTCTCTCTCCCTCCCCGTTCCCTCTCTCTCCCTCCCCGTCCCCTCTGTATCTCCCCGTCCCCTCTGTCCCTCCCCGTCCCCTCTCTCCCTCCCCGTCCCCTCTCTCTCCCTCCCCGTCCCCTCTCTCTCCCTCCCCGTCCCCTCTCTCTCCCTCCCCGTCCCCTCTCTCCATCCCTGTCCCCTCTTTCCCTCTCTCCCCTCTGGACGGGTGCCACTCGTTCGCCTCACCTCACTCCCCTCACTATGGGTTGCTGTTGTCCGCTCAGCATCTCTCCTACACTCCTGCCACGCTCATATGTGTACCGACCACCTCAGGTCAACATGTATGTGTGTGTATTGAGGTGCATCTTGGGGCGTGTATGTGTGTACGGTTGTGTGTATTTCGGGTCGTGTCGGTCTGCATGTGGGTTTGTGTAGTTCAGTAATTGTTAGTCTGCTTGTGTGTGTGTGTGTGTGTGTGTGTGTGTGTGTGTGTTTGGTCTCGCCAGAATGTCTAGCCGTGTGTATATCTTAGATGTGCACGTGAAAGCCAAATGTACAGTCACGCTCAACAGTTTTCAACTCCTTCGAATGAAAACGCCTCGAAAACTGATGTGGAACTATAGCTGTTGATCTTTGTATTAAGAAATCCAAACATTCACCTGAAGCAGGACTCTTGATAGTGACTTTACTTATGCAAAAATCCAGCCAACACACAAGTTTATATGTATGTATGTATATCTGCACAAACAGTCAGTTCATTCACTATGATTAAAACGTATGTAGGCTACATCAGTAATTTAAATGCAAGAATGTGTACACGTGTGCACCAGAAATGAAGCCAACTATATGTGTATGCAGATCCGTGTGCAACATAAATGAAGCCAACTTCTGTGGGTCCGTGAGCTTTGCAGTGTCAAAATAACTCTTGGTATGTAAATTAGTTACCTCGTTTGTTTCCTTGAATTGGTTTGCTGTTGTGGTGGTGTGGACATTGTGAGTGTGTTTGTATGTACCAACACCAGCCAAACACACCACTACCTTTGTCACTAGAATATCTCAGGGCCGTGTACGTATACTTAAAAACCCTTTGCATGCAGGAAATATTCACACCCGTCTCCAAGTGTAAGAAGTATGTGTTAATAAAGTGTGATATTATGTAAGGGGTGATATGTCTCAGCTGGAGGTATGGTGCCATTCCTTACACTCACTCACTCTATTCCTCCCCTATATACCTCCTCCTCTCTACTTTTTCTTATGCCACTATATTTCCTTTATTTCTACCTTCCTCCCCTCTTCCTTCCTCCTTTCCCTCTCTTCCGTCTCTTTCTCCTTCCCCCTTTTCCGTCTTTTCATCTTCTCTTCATGCACTTCTTTTCTTTCTCTCTCCCTTTCCCTCTTTGCCACTATAGCTGTCTTCCTCCTCTTTCTTCCCACTAGTCCTTCTTTTCTTACTCTTCTTTCTTCCCACTCGTCCTTCTTTTCTTCCTCCTCTTCCCATGTTTGTCTTTTAATTCACTGTTTCTTTCCTCCCTCCCTCTTTCTTTCTCACCCACCCCCACCTCTTCTCCTCCCCTCCTAGGCTATAGTCACTGGCACTTCCCCTGGCACTCCTCCAAGCAGGCAGGCAGGCAGGCAGACAGGCAAGCAGGCACGGGGCGAACACCTTGCACTCCACTTCTCTTATCCATCATCTATATTTGCGGGATGTTTGCATGTGTGCTCGTGCTTGGGAGAGTAAGTTCACATGTTGAAGAGTGCATGCTTGTATGTGTGTGTGTGTGTGTGTGTGTGTGTGTGTGTGTGTGTGTGTGTGTGGTTCTTTGTGTGTGTGTGTGGTTCTTTGTGTGTGTGTGTGTGTGTGTGTGTGTGTGTGGTTCTTTGTATGTGTGTGTGTGTGTGTGTATGTGGTTCTTTGTGCGTGTTTCTTTGTGCGTGTGTGTGTGTGTATGTGGTTCTTTGTGCGTGTGTGTGTGTGTATGTGGTTCTTTGTGAGTGTATGTGTGTGTATGCTTCTCTCTGCTTGTGTGTGTGTCTTCTATAGGTATCTGTTTGCGTATTTGTATGTGTTGATATAAATTACAATACATAGCTGATGCAAATGTTATTCTATATACCTGTCTGAGTGTAAATGCAAACGTAACTGATATTATATGTGAGAGTAGGCATCTGTAAATGACTCTTATATTAAAACTGGTGCTAATAAGTAAAATATGCGTTCATGCGTCAGTGTGTGTATGTATGGGCATGTATGTCTCTCTGTGTGAACAACTCCAGAGGATTATTTTGTCGGAGGCAAGTACTTCTAACATCAAACTCTATGTAATTATCTTATCTATTTGAGTCCCTCCTTTTACAATCTCGGTCTAATGTTGTCGTCGTGTTGATATTGTTTCTTTGACTGTAAACCATGAAAGTCACACTCAGAAGAACCAAATGTACGTCGCTTTCACTACAACATTATTCTTAAAGTTCACCTTCGTACCAGAGAGGCGACATACAGAACTCGAACCCACGTCTGTACCACAACATATTTTCCTCGACCGAACCTTTCATCCCCACCCCTACCCGGAGACAGGCAGCATGCACTCTCTCCTCCCTGTGGGCAACCCTTGGCACCTGGCACCACTATATCAACACGTCATGTTAAGGTGGCATAGCGGCATGTTACTCTTCTAAGGAGGCACAGTATGACACCATCTCTAAGTGCAACATCAACACGTTAACTCGAGGTCTTAGATTAGAACTTCGTGCAGAATGTAAGGAAAGTTTGTGAGAATAAGACATCTAAAACGCAGCTCTCTGTAAGAAAAAATGTAGTCAAAGAGCCCCACAGAACACAAAGGCTCACATAATACAGCAGACATACACAGCTCTCCACATACAAGGGTCACAGGGTCATACAGGACACAAGAGCCCGGCAGCCACTTGAGAGTGTTGAGTCTTGCATGATGTTGGCAGAGAAAGAGGACAGTGGTTGCATGATGCTCGAGAGACTGCATGGTCACAGGGAAAGTTGAGAGGGTCGCGAGTCGAGGGTAATGAACAGCTTTAAAGTTTGTTCCCCAACCCAGCTGGTCGACCCTCACTATGTTCACCTCTTCCACCTTCCTGCCACCACTTCTCCGCCATCCACTCGCGCCATCTGTAAAGAGCAACCATTGCAATTGGAGTAAACTCTAGGTGATCGGCGCAGAATCTCCATATGACCTTGCATCCACGAGATCAATAAACGAAATACAAAAAATCGCACTGTATTCGAGGCAGCTGGCTATGTCATCCATCGATACAAACCAACACGTCTGTGGTCTTCAAGTAACAAACATACATACCACAAATTGTAAGTTTATTCGTTAATGCGAGTTTCTACATCTGTGTGAGATGTGTGTCTGTCCGCCATCTTTTCTTGGATTCCATGACGATTGTGATCGGTGCAGCCAAGGAGGTTGCCAGAGGTAAAATGCCGCCCCCAGTACACCCCTACCCTCCAGTAACTGTTCCCTCACCCACCAAGCAATGCCAGACTGCAGTACTCACTTTTAGAAGCAAGGAAAGCTATACATGTTGTAGACGGGGAGGTATACAAGTGTGCCGATAGAAATGTAGAAATTGTAGCTGGCGAATGATGGGAGCGCTGGTAGCGCCGCCCTCGGTCACAGTCGTAACCATGATTGGGAGAGCGGGGAGAGGGATGTCACTCTCCCGCTCTCCCTCTCCCCCAAACCCCCCTTGCTCTCCCATCTGGCTACTCTCACACTAAGAGATCAATGTGTTCCCTCTGAATATGGCTTCATACAACAACATATAATTCAAGAAAATACATAAGGTGCACTGAACAGGTAGAGTAATTCACACGGAATCATTTATTTCAAGTGGTCAGTAATTGGTACGAATAGGTTTCCTTTGTTACCCTACTACCAAAGATATTCATACGTGTTTTTGTTACATGACGTGTGGTCTTTGTTAAAGAGGAGAGAATAGGATACCTGTCGTACATAAAGTTATAGGAGGATAGTCGAGATGAAAAGAGTAGAGAGTGAGGTCGAGTACATAGAAGAGCCTACAAGTGATGATGGTAGGTCGAAGAGGAAAACCAGGAAATACAACTGAAATAAGCACAGTTGAAAGGGATACAAGGCAGAATGAACAGAGCAGTGGTTTAAAAATAGCAATAGAAGAATAGGGTTGGGAGGTAGTGCTGAAGAGAGTACGGATGGTGTTAGGATGAGGAGAGAGCAGGTGGTCTAGTTAGTTAAAAAGGAAAATGGAATGAGTGAGGAGACAGGTCGAGTAGAAACAAAGGTTGCAGTGAGTAGACGAAAGTAGATTAGAGCGGAAATTGTAACAGAATGACGAATAAAATGATAATTCGATTGCGAGTCGCAGTGCAAAAGTTCTATTGTAACACGAAATAATGAGAAATGGGAAAAAAAATAATGAAAACAAGACTAATGGTAGGAAACAGAGTATGAATAGTTAAGTTAAGGCAAAAACAATAATGATATAAAGGCTATAATTATACTGTTAGATAATGAAAGTGGAAAGAGTTAGCCTATCATGCGTTGAGAGGAGAGTTGGGAATAAGGAGAGTTGGGAATAAGGAGAGTTGGGAATAAGGAGAGTTGGGAATAAGGAGAGTCGCCACAAGGAGAGTCGCCACAAGGAGAGTCGCCACAAGGAGAGTCGCCACAAGGAGAGTCGCCACAAGGAGAGTCGCCACAAGGAGAGTCGGTACAAGGAGAGTTTGGGATAAGGAGAGTCTGGGACAAGGAGAGTCTGGAATACGGAGAGTCTGGAATACGGAGAGTCTGGAATACGGAGAGTCTGGAATACGGAGAGTTGAGAATAAGGAGAGTCAGTCATTATAACATTAACCATCATCACCTTCACCGTCAGTAGTAAACTCAGGTCACCACCACACAGGCACTGTTGGCTCTAGTCTGGGAGAGTGACGCTGTGGCTACTGCCTCGCTCTCTATCTCACTCTCCCTCCACTCTCTCCCCACCCCCCTCCCCTCCTCTCTCCTCTCTCTCTCTCTCGCACCCCCACTCTCCCTTCCCCACTCTCTCTCTAACCCCCTTTCCTCTCTCTCTCTCTCGCTCTACCACTCTCCTCTCTCTTCCTATCCCCCCCCCTCTCTCCCTCTCTCACTCGTGGCTCTCTTCCTTTGCCTCTCTCTCTCTCTCTCTCTCTCTCTCTCTCTCTCTCTCTCTCTCTCTCTCTCTCTCTCTCTCACCCACCTTGCCTCTGCTCTTTCTCATTTCCTCGCGCTCTTTCTTTCTTTGCGTTATTCTCTCTTTCTCGCGTATTCTTTCCTCCGTTTTCTTCATTTTTTCTCTCTCTTCCCGCACGCTCTTCTACCCTCACACCACTTTTCCTTCCTTACACACACACACACACACACACACACACACACACACACTGTCCCCATCCTTCCCTTCCTTCCTTCCTTACCGATTTATGCATTATCTCTTTCTTTCTTCTCTTCATTAATTTTTTTTCTTTTATTTCTTAATTCTTATAAGTTAATATTCGCCCAATAGTTTTTCCATAGTTTCTTGTCCTTTTTATTTTCCTCTGTTTTTTACTGCTCTTTCATTTCATGCACCAATTCCTTATCTTTCCTCCCACCCCTTCTTTCTTTTTCCTTTTCTCCATTCTCTCTCATCAATTCCCTCTATTCCCTTCTACCACCACCATTTTCCCTTCCGTCTCTGGCACACACACACACACACACACACACACACACACACACTTACTTGCTCCATCCCTTTTGTGTCTTACCCTTTCATTCCCTCACTCTTTAAACCTCCTTCTTAGTCAATGTATATACGATGAGAGAGTGGGATGGCTTCTGCTACTGCTATTGCTGCTGCTGTGTTGGTGGTAGTAGTGAAGGTACATACACGTGCAGGGAGAGTCGACTGATAAACTTACTAAGGCTCAAGTTCCAGGCGATGCTCAAGTTGATCATATTCTAAGTCACCAACAATGTGGATCCAGGAGCAGTGCTGGAGGTGGTAAGGGACGAGGCTGGGACCAAGGAAGCCTGAGGAAGAGGACGGTATGGCCAGGGAAAGGAGAGCAACACGAGGATAGATGGATAAATGGATGGATGGATGGATGGGTTAGTGTGTAAACGAAATGGTTATTGGATTGACAGTGTATAAAAGAAATGGTTTAATGATCAGTGTGTAGAAGAAATGGTTTAATGGAATGACAGTGTATAAAAGAAATGGTTTAATGATGATCAGTGTATAAAAGAAATGGTTTAATTGGATGGACAGTATATAAAAGAAATGGTTTAATGATGATCAGTGTATATAAAAGAAATGGTTTAATGGATAATCAGTATAGAAAAGGAATGGTTGGATGGATGGATGGACAGACAGTACATAAAATAAATGGTTTAATTAATGGAGAAGCAGGAGGATTGAAACTGCACATTTTATTGTATAGCCAATTACGAGAAGAGAATGTCAATCGTGATAATACTTAATATTATGAGGGGAAAGAAAACAAAGGACAAGGGATATAGAAAAAGTAGTATAAAAGTGTATGTGAAAATGGTGATCTCAAGCAGTGATGATGATGGTTGTGAAGGTGATGACACTGATAATAGAGGAGAGGAAGAGCGTGATGATGATGATGATAATTGGAGTAAAGGATGGGAAGTGAGGGGCCAAAGAACACCATAAAAACGAGGCGATAATTAAGGTGTTGGAAGGAACTCTGACGTCATCCTCTGTTCACAATGGTGATCTTGGGAATTTTTGCTTTTGTGTATATTTAATTAGCCAATACTCTTGTTGAAGAAGCATATAAACATGTAAATCTAAAATAAAATGGATTTCAAGGGTTTGTAAATAGTAGGAAAGGGAACATAGTAATATATAGATTATAGCCAGTTTTTTTGTAGCCAGCCTTTGTATAGCCAGGCTCTGTAATCATCACAGGCAGCTGTAAAAAAAAATATGCAATTTAAACATAATCACATATTTGACTTCAATTCCAGAATATAACATGGGGACCAATATAAAATCATGTTAGGTTTGGAATAATTTTTAAAAGGATGTTTTGTTCTTTGGATAAAAATGAAATGAATTGCTAAAAAATGAAACTAGAGCATACATTTGAAGTTCATCAGCACCAAAGGTATTCTGTCATAAGAACACTTGACATTCAGTTCAGAGACACTATATAACAAGGGAATAAAGGCTCGTCACTTGAGGTGAAGTGTTGTACTCGACAGGCTCTATAGCTGTGTGGCCCACTCAGAGGTTTTACTGTTTGGTGCTGGTGAGACGAGCATCCTCAGGCGACTATAACGACACTCATCCCTTGGGCTTTTTGGCAGCAGTACACCGGCCCCAAAAGCTGACACTAGCGTCGAGGGCACACCAGCCCACTAACGAGGGTGGGTGGGTAGGGGGTCGTCTTCCCTGGAATCCCTGTCCATTGGTGGGTCCAAAAGGGCGTGAGTACACCACTAGGATCCCAGCAGGGGAGTACAGCAGCCAATAGGAAGGAGGAAAAGTGTGGCTCAGAATGTGTAGTGGTGGTGGTGGTGGTGGTGGTGGTGGCATGGGTAATCCAGCAGCTGAGTACTACCATCCTGGACGAGTGATCAGTAGGACTAACAAGCTGGGGGGAGCCAAGCAACAAACTTTGATGCTTCTGGTTCCGTTGCATGGTTATATTAAAGTTACACAATAGCATGGGTCCCGACATGCGAGTATAGAATGGGTGTAGTTTAAATTTGAGAGTTGACTTTTGGTTCTCATGAGAAATATCTTCTTCAGATAAGGAGAATAGGGAAGTTATCTCGTGCCGAATTCCATGATGGACGTAACGTTGTTATTGTAGAAATTTTCTATACATCCGTCTCGTCTATTTGGTAACTTTGGTAACTGACCTTCTGCTGCAAAATCATACGAAAAATGAGAGGCTGTTATATTACATGATTGTGAGAGAAAGGGTTAGTTAGAGAGCAAGAGTTAATTAAAATACGAAGAAGATCGACATACACAACAATAAAAAATGAACAAAGAGAGAGAGAGAGAGAGAGAGTGAAAGGGGAAAGAGGCGGGAATATCCAATGCCTCTATTCCATTCAAATCAATGCCAATAACAACAACACTTCCTCCTGCAGGCTTTTCATTCCACCCACTACCCCTGTATCTCCATCACATACCCCTCCCCTCATGTTCCAGTCCTTTTCTTTATATCTCCATTGGATACCCCTCCCATCCTATTCCCCTCCCCCCTTTCCCTATATTTCCATTACATCCCCCTCCCATCGTATTCCACCCTCTTTCCCTATATCTCCATTGCTACCCCTATCCTCCTCCTAATCCACCCCTTCCTTATATCTCCATCGCATCTCCCCCTCCTCCCCTCTGCCCCCCGTCCTTTTGCAGTCTCCATCTCCCTTCTCCATTTACCAAGCTCCGGTGGGTTCATGGCAGAAGATTCTTTAAAAGTTTCTTGTGCAGCAGATGTACTGGAGAAGCCTGGCGCCGTCAGCTTATTGGCTCTCACAATGCCAGCCGCCTTAACGATCCCCGGCCATTGTACGGTGTTATTGTTGGCGGTTCTCTGGCAGGTGTCGTGGGGCAATGGTTGGAGCTCATCTGGACTGTCGGGGGAGCTGGTTAGTCAAATGGCAGAGTAAGGTGCGTACTCACTTCTAAATATGTGCTTGAAAAAGGCCAAAACTCAAAATCTGGAGATCATATGGAAATGAAGACGTCTGTATCTGGGTCCCTCCGCCTGCGTCGCCGCCAGCAGAGCTCGCCGCTGCCAGCCGTGCAACAACTACCTTCCTCACTCCTCCACACTGCATACGACTATAGCCTATGTATACACTTCACTCTCACATCAAAGTACATTAATGCACACTGAGTCATGGGATTATTGTTAGCAGCATCACACTGCGAGCTACGTGAAGGAGGAGAGGGGATGACAGGTTGGTGGCGAGAACTGGCAGTGGTGTGGTGATGCTGCATCAGAGCTGCGATCCACAAACCGCTTTATCTCGCCTTTTTGCTACCTGCACCCAAAAGAGCTTCTTTCTTTGCCAACTTTTACCCGATGAATGGGAGCTGACTGGCAGAAGCAGCACAACATTGCGGTCTTAGTCTACGATACCGGAGAGTTTAGTCAGCTGTGACTGCTTCCCTTCATGAAGCAATACTTGAATAAAAAGAAGGACGGCGGTGCGACTTGCAAACTTCACATTGCTTTCTGCTTATCTGGGTTGAAAACAGCACACCAGGTCTCCCTTTACCACACAGCCTTACCATCTTTCCTGTGTGCGGATCTCTACTCTCAATATTCCTCTCGGTAGCAATTAACATTAATGTACAGTCCCAGACAATACTTTTCCCCATGCACAGCTTATTCTGAAACATTACTGACTTAAGTATTCGAGCAGATATACTAGTTTCTTATCTTACAGTGAGGTACAACTACAGCCACACACTACACACGTAATGCATCAGAAATATCCATATGCTGAACGGTGTGTTATACGTTGTTACTGGAAGGTGAGCGGTGTAGGCCTACCTCCAGCTACTATAGGCCGACGTGGCTCCATAGCTCTCTCATCTTTAGGCTGGTGTAGCACAACAAAGTTAAAGTCGGAACCTAACCGAAACACGAGGCAGCCTGGTAGCAGCCAACACTCAGCCCTAAACAGACAGCGACAGGTGAATATAAAACACTCAAACATGAACTAGATTTTTATAGAGTGTCTCTGATCATTCATCTGAAAGGCTAGTATAGTAAAGTTTCAATGTTGCAAGGCTAAAGAGTTTTATTCCTGTCGTGAAGAGTAACAGCTGTTCCTTGTGTCATACCATTCACTTTAAGAACTATTTAGAAAAGTCATTCTCTGATAATGACACAGCAGTCCAGTTGTTGCTGATGGTTTTTCTCTCATCTGATTCAAAGCTTTTAATACATGGTTAAAGGAGTAGCGTTTTTTTTTATGTTGGTGGGGGTCATGAGACAGCTAAAAAATTAGATATCGACATGTTTGTAATTTTTGATTCGCAGTGAATAAACACATCTTATTGTGTTTCCTGATGGACACTGGAAACATTTCCTAACAGCTTTTCACGCACATTCACAAATCCATTTTCACACACACACACACATCTATTTTACATACACATATAATACACATACATGCATATATACAATATATATGCTATATATTATACACATGCAGATACATGAACACAAACACGTATACGTGTATACACATATTCATATGCACAGATTTACACGTTATACGCAGGACGATAGAAAAAGTGAGAGCGGAATGGGTGAGAGAGGAAAGGAAATAGAAGGGAAGGACTGAGTGAAGAAAAAAGGAGATGGAATATGAGGGAGATGTAAGGGTCAGTACAGACTATTAGATGATAGAAAGCTGAAGGGGAAGGATTGAGAGGGGAGAGAAAAGGGAGAGAAACGACTGAAGGGACCAACTATAAGGTAACGAAGCAAAAGACAGAGAGAAGAGGAAAGGAGAGAGGGGAAACGAGGCAGGGAGGAGAAGAGAGAGTAGAGGAGAGATGGGAAAGTGTAATAGGGGATGAAAGAGGGAAGGGAAGGGAGGGGGCAAATCACAGACGTTCTTGAATGTCTAAAGCAAATGCATAGACGGAGGACGGAGGATGGAAGATGAAGGAAAACATGCTATAGAGAGTGGGATTAGAAAGTAGGGTATGAGGAACGAGAGAGATATATATAGTGTAAGAAAGGAATAACACGAGGGGAGAGGAAAGGCTGGAGGGAGAGCCAGATGAGAGAAAAGGAGGCTGGGGGAGAGGTAAAGGAGAGGGAAGGGACCTGGAGTGAGAGGGAGAGTGGAGAGAACCGTCAGGAGGGAGAGGAGAGAAAAGGATGCAGGAAGGAGAGAGAGAGGAAAGGGGTGGGAAGGATGCTGGAGTGAACGAAAGGAGAGGGAGATAGGGGAAGGAGAGGGAAGGAGGGGGAGAAGAAATGGGAAGATAGAGTATGAAGGGGAGGGGAAATAAAAGGAAAAGGATAGGGAGGAGAGAAATGAAAGGGAAAGGGTAGGAAGGAGAGGAGAAATAGAAGGGAAAGGGTAGGATGGAGAGGAGAAATAAAAGGAAAAGGATAGGAAGCAGAGGAGAAATAGAAGGGAAAGGGTAGGATGGAAAGGGTAGGAGAGAGAGAGAAAATAGGAGGGAAAGGGCAGACTGGAGAGGGGGACGAGTGGGGAAGGTAGTGGAGTGGGGAGTGGGGAGTGGGGGAGCAGCCGTCGCCTCGGAGCGGCCGGTGACGAGGAGGCCATAAAATCAATGAAGGAATCGGCCCGTTGCCATGCACCCCTTCCCTGTCCTGTCCTGTCCTGTCATACTTGTTCCCTGTCCTGTCCTGTCCTCTCCTGTCCTGTCACACTTGTTCCCTGTCACACTTGTTCCCTGTCACACTTGTCTCCTTGTCACACTTGTCTCCTGTCACACTTGTCTCCTGTCACACTTGTCTCCTGTCACACTTGTCTCCTGTCACACTTGTCTCCTTTCACACTTGTTCCTGTCACACTTGTTCCTGTCACACTTGTTCCTGTCACACTTGTTCCTGTCACACTTGTCTCCTGTCACACTTGTCTCCTGTCACACTTGTCTCCTGTCACACTTGTCTCCTGTCACACTTATCTCCTGTCACACTTGTCCCCTGTCACACTTGTCCCCTGTCACACTTGTCCCCTTTCACACTTGTCCCCTTTCACACTTGTCCCCTTTCACACTTGTCCCCTTTTACACTTGTCCCCTTTCTCACTTGTTCCCTGTCACACTTGTTCCTGTCACACTTGTTCCTGTCACACTTGTTCCTGTCACACTTGTTCCCTATCCTACTATACAAACATTCAATATACACACAAACATTCTTAAAGTTTACGCTCACTCTCTGGACTACCCTTTCGGACCTTATCCTTTTTCTTTCATTTCCTCAACTGTCAGTCCTTTCCTTCTCATTTCCTTTACTGTATGTTTGCTGTCCATCCTCTCTGTCTCCTCCTATACCTCGTGCTACAAGGTCATTTTGACGTGGCGATGTCTTTTTCTTGCCCCCCTCCCCTATTCTCTCTCTCTCCTGGGCGGTGGAAAAATAGATCAGAAGAAGTAACTTTAAATAGCCCCGTTTCTTGAGATACTTTGGAGGCAATAGTTGCATCAATTATGCCAACAGTACCCCCTCAAAGTTACCTGTAATCTAGTAGGCAAATATGAAGCCTTTGATTCCACCAAACTATGCCAGGAAACAGATCAGGACCTCAGCATACGATTGGAGGACCTGTTTTGTAACATAGCTTTGAGAAATCATGTGCTCTCTAACTCACCATAAAGACATCAAAGGAAAATCCACGTCGTCCAGTGGTCCATAAACTGTCATGCCGTCAGAACGTTTACAGTCACATCCACAACCAGTCACAGTCACACCCACACCGATAACTACAGTCACAGTCACACCCACAGCGATAGCCACAGTCACACCCACAGCAACAGTCACAGTTACACCCACAGCAACAGTCACAGTCACACCCACAGCAATGCAATAACCACAGTCACACCCACAGCAATAACCACAGTCACAGTCACACCCACAACAACAGTCACAGTCACACCCACAGCAATAACCACAGTCACAGTCACAGCCTCCCCATCCCTCCGGCAGAAGGCGAGGCAGGCGAAGAAGAAGAAGCATCAACATGTGAAGATCGATGTGGCGTCGTCACCATGCAGCTGCAGCCATCTCTCTTTCCCTCCCTCCCTCCCTTCCACACTCTCTCTGTACTCTCTCCTTCTCTCTTTGTCTCTCTTCGTCTTTACTCTCGGGTTTTTCTTGGGCAGGAACAGCCGTCTCCGCCTCGCTAGATCCCGACTTCCCGGAGCCTCCCTGGTATATACCTTTGTCGTGCTGAGATCCATTGTCTTCTGGGAACTCTACTCGAGGCAACAAACTTGTCACACTTTTTCCCTTCATGCCGGTACACACTGAACCTTCCATCAACCTATACAGCAATAATACTACTGGTGTTTTTTTTTTTTTTTTTTTTATCTCGTATCGGTACACAAGGAACGTCCCAACAACTTATATGATGATGATTTTTCTTGTTTGTATGTATGTGTGTGTGTGTCTGTGACTGTGTGCGTGTGTGTCTACTTTGACCTAAACCTCAAGAATAGTATGACATCCTCAGAAGAAAAACAAAACAAAATGTAAAGGGAAAATAACCTCACCAAAGCCGAGACTCAGAGACGAGAGGGAGGGAGAGAGTCATTTGCAACTCGGTAAGGAGATCCTGCAGGGAGAATGACAAAAGTATACGGAGAAGAGGAAAGACTCGGAGAGGTAAAGAGTTACATCACGCTGGCTGGAAACTGCTGAAGATGCCAGACTGGGATGAGAGAGTGTGGAAGAAAATACTGGAGGTGTGGATGGGAGAATGAGTGAGGGAGAAGGGGATTGAGAATATGTGGATGATGTGGAGTCAGTGGGTGCTGTGGATGCTGTGAATTATGTGGATGTTGTGGATGTGGATGCTGTAGATGATGTGGATGCTGTGGATGATGTGGATGCTGCAGATGATGTGAATGTGGATGATGTGGATGATGTGGATGCTGTTGATGATGTGAATGTGGATGCTGTGGATGATGTGGATGCTCTGGATGATGTGGATGCTGTAGATGATGTGGATGTGGATGCTGTGGATGATGTGAATGCTTTGGACGATGTGATTGCTGTGGATGTGGATGCTGTAGATGCTGTGAATGATGTTGATGATGTTGATGCTGTAGATGATGTGGATGTGGATGCTGTGGATGATGTAGATACTGTGAATATAGTGGATGATCTGGATGCTGTCAACTTGTACTGTGACACTATGATACTCCAACAGTGATAAGCAAATTAAGAATCTCTACAACCAGATAAATTCAGGAGAACATGATGCACATTATTTTTCCTCTACCCTCGTAATGAATGAAGACCAGACCTGACTGTATGTACCTGACTGTGTGTGCTGAGGGAAGAGTCTGGGATGGAGTCGTGAGGGTAAAATATTATTTGAACGTAGTACACTTTCACAATCGTGCAAGAGCTTCTGAGATTAGCGGTAATAATTTCCTCGCGTTAAAATTCACTTGTCTGTTTAATAACTGTAATATATTTTCTCTGTTAGTCTCGAGTGCAGGTATAGTTATTATATATTGTCTGCATTGTATTACAGATTTTACAGCAATGCAATAATATCTATACCAAATATGCTGTATTCTGACTATATATTATGTAATAGTTTCTCTTTGCAAGTTTTAAATTGTAATCTGGACATTAAGCAGAAGATTCACCACTAAATATCCTGGTAACATCCTGGTGCACCATATAGTGTACCTTTCCATTCACAGCCATACAGTTTTCTTCCATCACATCAATGTTATTTCTATTCACTTCCAACACAGTGCTTCTTATCCATCTCACAGCTTCCCCTTAACCAACCTCACTAGTTAACCTCCAAAATATTCAAAGCCTCTTCAACACTTCAAAGTTCCTCCCCCTCTACCTCACTACTTTCTTCCGTCGACCATTCCATATAACTCCTTCACCTTATACCCCGCTCTTCCCACCACTCAGATGCAATGTCTTTCTAGCTCTCACTCCTCCATCCCCATCTCTCTTTTTCTGTCACCCCTCTTCCCACTCCTCACCCACCTCTGAATGCTATCCTTGTACTACAGCTAAAGTCAAATCTTCAACTAAACTTTCCTTCTATCAATATAAATCTGTTACTAAAAATACACAACACAGTAAAATAAACATATACCGGTATTTTATAAGGGCTGCGTCGTCAAAAGGTGATGTATTAAAGATCTATTATAATTCTTTACTCCATACATACAATGATGGTAGGAAGTATTTTGGGAACTATTGATTTTTGTTTTTACATACCATTCCCACTTCTTCATAAGTTGTTTCCATCTCCCCACTAAGTATCTCTCATTCATTTATTTAGTCATTCGCTGCTCCAATCCAGCAGCTCTCTATTTCCTTTCCTCAAACCATGCACCCTTTCCTCTCCATCAAGCAGCCAGCCCCCTTTTCCTTTCTTTCCTCCTTCTCCATCAGACCCCTGCTTCCTCACCCCAAGCAACTTCTTTCCCCTCCCCCACCATGCAGACAACCCCCACCCTCTTTCTCCCCCCCCCACCACACAGACAGCCCCCTCCCTCCCTCTCTCTCCCTCCCTCCACAACGCAGACATCTCCCTCCCCCTTTCTCTCTCCCCCCACCACGCAGACAGCCCCCTCCCCCTCTCTCCCCCCACCACGCAGACAGCCCCCTCC
Source organism: Petrolisthes cinctipes (assembly GCA_033782935.1). Classification (NCBI taxonomy): domain Eukaryota; kingdom Metazoa; phylum Arthropoda; class Malacostraca; order Decapoda; family Porcellanidae; genus Petrolisthes; species Petrolisthes cinctipes. Next base: position 10,840 of record JAWQEG010002643.1, on the reverse strand, counting down.
CTCTCCTGCTCTCCCCACTCGTAACTCCCCCACACTTGAGGTCCCGGGCGAGGCATGGCTGTCTGCCCCAGTTAATTACCACCGATAATTAGATAAGGCAGGAGTCGACTAGTTTTAAGATCGGACGGCGGGTTTATGACATCGATAAAATTGATATTAAACTCATCGATTTTAATTCCGTGTTATTGGCTGTAATGTTGTGTGTTTGGCTACGAGGCTGAGCACACAAGGTTGACGCTCCAGTAATAATGAAGAACATGATGTATCCGTAGAAACACGAAGGCGGTAAAGCTACATCATTTCCCCTTACCTCCTCCTCCTCCTCCTCCTCTACCGACCTCTCCTCCCAGGGCCGTGTTATGAATATGCTCTCACGGACACTTGATGCGGCCGCGGCGTGACGAGGCCCCGGGAAGGCAAGAGACGCTGAGCCCTGCTGGATGCTAGTCAAAGGAGAAGCGACGCTGAGGGGCACCATCTTGCTCTCAACAGGCTCGCTTTGATGTGTGGCCTCAAAATGGGTTTTTTGATGAGCTCTTGAAATGTGGACGCCTGGTTTGAATTTGCTTCCTGGCTTTTAATTCTTCGTGTATTATGTTTTGATTTGCTCTTGAAATGTGGGCTCCTGGTTCGAGTCTGGGTTTATGTATTGTTTCTTTCACTAGTTCTTGAGATATCGACCTCATTACTATTTGTTTTTTGTCTGTTTCTTCTTCAAACGTTAGGGTTTGTTTTGTTGCCTTGCCTAATAGTTTGATGATAACTTTTCTGGAAAAAGATGTAATCAAGAATGGAAGCAAGCCCACTCCCTGTACTCCTAATTAATCACAAACGGAATAGTAAACTGCCAATACGTATAAGCACCACAGAGAAATGTGAAGACTGAATCCCACCACTTCCTATACTACTGACTGGATCAAGGGAAATGACATAAAAGTTTTTATCGCATTAACTTTTGAGAACTAAACATTGCCCAGAGCTGAAGATGAAAACTCAACCAGCCACTTCACCCACTGCAGGGGAAGGATGCAGCCCAATGACAAACTCCCGCTGCTGGTCTTGGTGACACTGAGGGATTATGCCTGATTACGACAATGATACATCACACACCAATTACCACACACCCCTCGCGCGTGAGTGATGGTGAGGGGGAGGTGTGGTGATGGCCAGACCTACCACGGGGAGACCAGATGAGACCAGATGACCACGTGACCCCCTGCAAACACTCAAAATACTACGTTTTTGAAAGACACGAAAATCTTCTAATAAGAGTATCGAGTTCCTACCACTTTTTTTTTATATATTTTTTTTTATTTGAGGACGATTATTAATTGTGCTGAAGAAGTTATATGTAAAATCGCCATTTAGTTTTCTATTGTTTTCGTCTGCTAAATGATGAACTCAGTTTTTCATGATTTATTGTTGAGAATGAGACGCAGTTGATTTTACTGCTTGGATAGAAAAGATATAATGTAAGAAGTTAACATAAGATTTTTTTATTCATTAAAAACCAGGTTAGCCAGGTTTAGCCACAAATTTTATCACCTAAGCCCTGACTGGTGCTCTGTTACCTATCCCTCCTGCCTGCATTTATATTATTATACTTACAACCTATATATCCCAGCCATAAGTTTCCGAGCACGTTAGGAATTGGTGATGTGTTACCTGAGGGGTGGGAGTAGAGAGAGGGTTGGGTGCTGTAAGCCTCGTAACGTCACTGGCTTTATGTTATAGCTATCAGGAATTTGGTGTATCTCGGTCGCTAATATAATGCTCCAATAAACAACGACGACGACAAATTGAGTAGGCGTACTTTTACAGCGGAAGAGTAATGTGTGTGTGTGTGTGTGTGTGTGTGTGTGTGTGTGTAGACGGTGAGAGAAGGAAAGGCAGCAGACAATCACAGACAGTCAGACAGGCAGATATAGACAGACACAGGCAGACTCAATTGGGGAGGCGGTGGCAGAGTGGATATAGCAACGGACTGCGAATGCATGGACCCGGTTCGAGTCCACGAGAAACATGTGGGTTGTTTCCGAGGTGATCTGATGGGTCCTGCTGTCCGTCAAGTATCCTGGGTACGCCGACACGTCAACAAAATACCCCCTACATCGTCTTCAACTTACAACATAGAAGATACCCGACCATATTCCAAAATGTTGTGAGTGACGATGTAGCTGGCCTCTCCTGATAGTGACGTATATAAATAAGGTGTCGTCGTCATCTAGTGGGACAAAAAAGAAGCTACCAACACCATGAAGCTCCACTGTCTCATCTAGTGTGACACTCAATAATCTCGGGGCCTCGCAAGAGTCAAGGGCTACTGACAGCCTACAGTCCCATGGTTGAGGTATAGAAAAAAAGAAGGGGGGGGGGGAAATATTTAGAACCAGAGATAGACAAGCAGAAACAATAAACTTTTTTGATACCTCCTTTAAGCTATACTTTGTTTAGGCGTTCTTTTCTACCATCACGTAACCAATTCTTGTCGGAAATGTATTTTATGTGTGTTTTCCGTGTCTACATTCCCTTGCAATGGAAATTCGTACTGTGTTAAAATGGTACACCGTGAAAACCCTCATACATGGGGTTGAAAGAATTCGTTCGTTTGTACTTTCGATTTTATTTCAACTCTCGTCACACGAATTGAACGAAAAATGGAGTGAGCTGTGTGGCATTAGTTTTTTTTGTGTGTGTGTGTGTGTGTGTGTGTGTGTGTGTGTGCTCCCCCCTCCCCTCCCCTACATGTATCGCACCCCCACCCCCCCCAGCAGGAGTTCAAACAAAGCTTTATGAATTTTTAGCTCAATAACACGCCGCCGACTGGTACCCGCGTTCCACCACAGGCAGCTAGACAAATATTCCATCCGACCCGCCGCTATATATATTGCATAATGTGTCATGATTGGTACACCGAGAGCCGTTTTTATTTATTTATTATGAACTATTACCAGGACATCAAAGCCACATAGATTACACAGGCTGGCCGTCGCTCACATCGATGCAAACAGTCATGTATTAACGAAAAAAAAAAAAAAAAAAAAAAAAAATTATTGTAGCGATCGCCAGTCATCAAGGTAACTAAATTTTTTTATGGCAATATGTTATTTTTCATTTATGTATCGGTTGGTGATGCTAAAACATTCCTGGTGACAATAGTTTGAGTTAGATATGCGATTCGTACTAAAAGGAAGGTTATAATAAGAAAAGTATTATTTTAACTCAAGTTAATTAGATTTTTCTTTTATTTCTGATACAAAAGTGGTCAAGGAGGGCCGAAATTCTATGTAAGATGATTCACCAGTGCTCATCAACCATAACCGAGTCTCATCTGGCTGCATTTGACTCCGGGCCGGGCGTGATATATCATGGCGTCTCCAGCACCCATTTATTTTCCACTCTCGCCAACGCCACCAACCTCACACCACCGCTAGCAGCCCTTCTCCCTGTCTCATCAACGTGGCAATATCAGAACAGATCAATATAACTATTCTGTGTCACAATATCTGATACGAGGAGACGGAAAATGTACTGTGTTCTTTGAAGTATTATGAGGACAATGGAAGAATATAGACTATTTAGTTCTTTGGCAGGTCATGGCTGGGAGGTGGTTGTGGTGGTGGTGGCGTTGGTAGCGCTGTTTGTCACTTGCCGATGGAACTCTCTTCCCCGAGACGAATTGCCCTGTCAATCAAGTGGCATTGTGGGTTGGCCTTTGTCTAGCTGCTGGTGGCGGAGGTGTGGGTGGTATAGGGGACGTGAGCTCACCTCCCTTAAGCTGCTGGAGGCTCTGATAACCAGTGATGAGGTAATGAAAAGGGATTACATGTCCCAGTGAGGGCCTGATGCCTTGCCTGGACTTTAACAAGGGAGATAGATGGGCTAAGGCCACCTGATGACACACAAGGAACACAAGGAACACATGACACAACATGAGGTTCACGTTGAATTTTAAAAGAAACATAAAACAGCCTGGGGTTTCTTACTCAATAATAATTACTGTATGTAATGACGATTATTCAATTACATAAGGAAAGAAAAGCTTTGAGTTCAAATACCCGATATTATGAACTATTATGTAATTAGAAAGGGAAGTAATATACCAGCACACACACACACACACACACACACACACACACACACACACACACACACACACACACACACTATCACTATTATATATATACTGTATAAAATGTGAGATGTCATCAGTGGAAAGGTATTTTAGGAAATAAGCCCCTTCATGAATGAGCTTTTCTTACAAATGTGATTATGTATGAAAATGTGTCCTGAGATGGGCCATTATGTGGTGCCCGGGACTGTGTTCATCGCGACCTCCATGAAATTAGGGCAAGGGTGAAGGAGAGGGAGGGAGGGGGGGGAGGGCCCGACGTCAGTGGGACTGGTGAGGCGGTAGTACAAAGCCCAGCCTCAGGTCAATTTGACTCCAAGTTTCAGTCTATTGATAGTTTACTCAGGCCTTCCGTGGACCTCCAAAGTTGAAATTGGTTCGTCTCAACTCATTAGTCGCACAATACACGGGACTCACCGTGGGACTCGTCATCCGATGCCTAATTAACATACACCAACTTGATCAACGCCCCAGTCACCGAAATTGCACTAGTACGGATGCCCAGGACGCAGGGGGGCTTCAGGAGGGAGATGAAGGGGGTGAGACGAAGAGGGGGGAGGAGGAGGAGGAGGGAGGAAAGGTGAGGTGGAAGGAGGAGGTGGGGGGGAGGAGGAGGAGGGAGGTAAGGTGAGGAGGGAGCAGGTTCTAGTGAGCGAGGAGGTGGAGAAAGATGGAATGGTTTCTAAAGGGAAGTGTAGATGAGGTAAGGGCCTGATGAGAGCTAAAGGCTGGAGGGAATGTCTAAAAGGAGGGTGCTGAGTGGAGGAAATATAGGGGTGTGGGTAAGTATGGGTGAAGGAACCAACTTGCACAATACGTCTATACAATACAGTATATCTTCCCTTTTCTTCCCTATCTTCATATTCCCACAACATATCTTCCCTACTAACTCCCTTCCTTCTCTCTATGAACTTGATAAAAGATAGAATAGGTGAGAGAACTGAGAAGAGGAGATGGGATAGGTGATGATGATGAGGGGGGCTGGTGAGGAAGGGGGGGGGGAGCAGGACCAGGTGAGCGAGAGGTGGTGGTGGTGGTGGTGGTGGTGGTGGAGGAGGGGCTTCTCAAGGGGTTGGGGGGTAGGGGGGGTAGGGCAGGGGTCAATAGCAGCTAGGGCAGGTGATGACGTGAGTACTGGAGAGGGTTGTGGAAAGGGATATTGATAGCTAGGGGTGATGGGGGAGGGGCTGGGTGGCGGGGGGGGGGGTGTAAGGGTGACGGGGATACTCTCGTGGTTAAATTTGGGTGAGACTGAATCCTCCAAACACTGCCAAACAACACACTACATCAGTATATGTATAGAGGATCTGTTTTATAGAATAGTTTGGAGCAATAAGTAACCCTCAGATTTGACCTAAAAATAATTAAAGGGGAGAGGTAAGGACAGGTGATGATGATGGGCAAAGAAAAGGTAGGAGTGGGGGAGGGATGGGTAGGAGGTATGAAGGCAGCAGAGGAGGTATTCATGACATGGGATGAGGAAGGTGAGAGGCTTCATGGCTAGGAGGAGGTGGAGGAGGAGGAGGAGGAGGAGGTGGAGGAGAGGGGACATCCTGACACAGAGGAGTGCCGTAAAAGGTTAATTGCATGGTGTGTGGAAATGGAGAAGGGAGCGCTCTTCTTCCCACCAACAGAGAAAGAAGGAAATTTCTTTACTAAAAAAATGACTTGTATTGATGTAATTATATTCAAACAGCATAGGATGATACAAATAGGAAAGATTATTGGAGCATAATTACTTGAATATATAAGCTTTTACATGGATTTAATAATAAGCATATATATTAATAAAAATAGTTAGTGATCAATGTATGACGTACCCTTACTCACATCCACCATCCCTTGCCCCTCATCCATGGACTATCAACCCTTACCCATCACCCATCAACCCTTACCCATCACCCATCAACCCTTACCCATCATCCATCACCCATCAACCCTTACCCATCACCCCTTACCCATCACCCCTTACCCATCACCCCTTACCCATCACCCATTAACCCTTACCCATCACCCATCAACCCTTACCAATCCTCCACCACTATCCCTTGCCCCTCATCCACCACCAACCCTTACCCATCATCCACCAACCCTTACCAATCATCCACCACCAACCCTTACCCCTCATCCACCACCAACCCTTGCCCATCACCCACCAACCCTTACCAATCATCCACCACCAACCCTTGCCCCTCACCCTGACCCCTTCATTCAGTAAGGGGTCTGCCACTCCCTGGTCTCCTTCCCTTTCCCCTTTGATCATTGCAAAGTTGATCTTATTACCCTGACGAAGGGCTGGGTTGCCGCTTTGGGGGCTTCTGTAGTAGTAGAAGGACAGGGGGCGGGGCGAGGGGAGGGAAGGGGAGAGAGGAGGAAAGGAGGGGAAGAAAGAAAGGGAGAAATGGACTCAAGAGCAAGATATGGTATAGAAGTGTACAGGAGAGGAAAGCAAACGAAGGGAGAACGACAAAGGGAAGACGATGAAAAGAAGGGAATAGAGAGAGAAAGGAGAATTAGACTAGAAAACAGGGAAGGGGGTAGGGAGAGAGGAGAGAAAGAACTGTATAGGAGGAGAATATGGGGAAAAGGGAGATAAACAGAAAAAAAGAGGAAAGGAGTGGGAAATTGAGGACGAGGGTCGGATATGGGTTAGATTTATGTTTCATACTTTGAAAACTTGACTTTGAATTATTTGCCAGTGTCTGTATAATAATATGTGTGTTCCCGTAAAAGCCGATACCCTATATTTTGGTGTTATAGTTCCATACACATTGGGTAACAGTAGAACCCTGGTCGGTGTAAGGTGCCTCAGTGTACCTCATTGTGATTTGTTTATGTTCAACACTCTATGCCTCGCTACCATATAATTAATTAATATATATTCTACAGTATTCAAGTATAAAGAAGCTGAGGCAGTGAGTTCTCTTCATTTATTCGAAACTGGACATATATTAAAAAGAATTCTCATAAGGTTGACAATCGGCAGAATAAAAATATTAATATTAAAATTAAACCAATGCTTAAATTAATTTTGTACCTCCAAGTGAAATATAAAGGTGGAACAGTGAAGTGAAAGGCTGTAAAAGCTGTTTGTATGATGCGGTGCTAAATCAGATCCCCGACCCTTATTAGCGGACAGGTGGCTGCTCCCTCCCCACACAGGTAATTGGCTCCGGGGTGACACCCACCATATTACCTTAATTACCTTATTGTGGGGGCATGACCTCTGGCTGGGGAAGTCGTTGCTGTCACACCCTCTCATCTCATTACTGTAATATATTCATGTGTACAATACATACAAATGACTTTTTAATAATATTTTTAAAACATTATACAAGGTAGACTGACTGACTAGATATTAAAACTTATGGGAGTTTATAGATGTGAGATGGGAAAAAGATTTACAAAAAATGTGCAAATATAAAGGAAAGATAAGAAGAGAATACAAGAGTAAAATGGGATGAAGGTATGCAGAGGGATTAAAGGTAGAAGTGAGAAAGAGAACAGGAAAAGGGTAAAGGTAAGGAGTAAGGTAAAGGTAGGAAGGGGAAAGGTAAACAGGAGGATGAAGGTAGTGATAGGGGTCAGCATAGGGTGGGTTGGGAAGGAGAGGGGAGGGGGACGAGGATATGGGAGGGGTAGTGTATAGGAGTAGAGGATAGGTGAAGGGGGGGAGGGGGACAGGAGAAGAACCAGGGAAGGGGAGCAGGAACTCGGCACACACTGGTTGAGGCCGCTCGCAGCAGGTAGAGCCTCACTCTTAATGAATAGACTGAGGAAAAAAGGGAATTTTAATATTCACAGAAGCGATAAACCTGACAACTCCGTGTGTAAGCAAATTGAATAATAAATTTCAGAGAGAACCTCCCATGCTAACTTCTCATTAGAGGTTTCCCTAGAAGTTAATGCCCATATCCCATTGGGGTTGTTTATGTGGCTGGCCGCTCACCTTCACTTTTCTTGGCCTTTTGGAGTGGAAAGGAAGATAACCCAATCAAAATTAACTTGGGAGTACAGTTGAGGCCAAGAGTTATATTTCCCTCGGCAATATAAAAATGTTTAGAGTAAAATTACACTGAAATTCTAAAGGGATGTACATTGGCAATCATGTTTCCAGATATGCACATAAAATTTCACATTAAACTTTGTCTTTGGGTATAGACGATCAGAAAAATATATTTGAGTTACTGAGGAATGATTAAGGAAGA
>JAWQEG010002642.1:0-43493 GCA_033782935.1 Petrolisthes cinctipes | reverse complement strand
AAAGAGATGTTTGTCTGAATAGTCGTGTGTGTGTGTGTGTGTGCATGTGTGTGCGTGTACTGTTTAGTGGCATCATGTGGAGGAATCAATAACCTTCAATTCTAAGCCATAGAATATCCATCTCATTTCTGAAACACTGAGTCTGGTCTCCCAAGCTTCAGTTTAGAATAGTAATATAATGTTGATCTAAATATATTAAATGTAGCTTAGATGTTGCTTGTGGGTTAGTTTTACATAGCTCAGTCGTAACATGTTCGACAAAGGCTTGTTGGTTATGGATTATCATTATTATATCGTGAAAATATAGCTGTATCATGTAAGGCATAAGCTATTGTTAATGGGTATAATTTATGTAGTGGTAAGCCTTTGAACCTGAGTAGTGTTTCCCTCTGACAAGACAAGAACAAAAATTCGTCTGGTCGTAGTCAGAAAAAATGATGATAACGTCAGCCTTTGTTTATGGGTTAATGGGAGCCTCACTAATTACAATGGTTTTTATTCTGCATTCTTTTAATCCACCCTGGGCTCTCCGTGGTAATGAGTATGGACCTGCTGGGGGTGAACGTGTACAGTAATGGGGAGGAAAGGAAGGTCTGGGTAATATTAGTGAAGGACGAAGGGAAGAGAAGCAATGGCTGAGAAAACGATTGTGTACTTATGCTCCCTTATTACGAAATGGGCTACGAAAACAATAGCTCCCCGCTTCACCAAGGATATTATCTAATTACTAGCTGCGGCGTCTCTGGCGTTTATTTTTTTACACAAACAACCCATCTTCGAGGTCTGTTATAAATGTTAAAATTTATAAACTATCGCACAACTCATCATTAATTTTTGTAGGCCGAGTGTAGTTCTGCATTTATTAAATTTGTCTTATCATACACTCAGTTCTTCTGTATGGATACTACATGTATGAGATGAATGTATTTACGAGTAGGTCATATTTGCAACACATCCCATACATGATATCCAAGTATAATGACCACATTTATCTCCTCACACCCGCAACATGTCATACACTTTGTTTGTAGGCCATGTGAAATTCATGCTCGTACAAAGGCTAACAGTTGAGCTAATAAACTCGGCAAAATGTGTATGAATTTCATGGTTTATGCTCCAGCGAACGTAATTGGGATCGAGCCATTTGATACGAGCTCAGTGACCATTACACCAGTGTTGCTATTTCTCTCTCTCTCTCTCTCTCTCTCTCTCTCTCTCTCTCTCTCTCTCTCTCCACTGATGAACCCTGTCACTATATTATCCATATGGCAATTAGTGCATGAATGTTTGTGGCTGTTTTTATAACATTTATCCTGCGAGATGAAATTGGCTGCGGGTATTGGATGGGTGCGACTGGCTTTCTTTTGTGGAGTGATTGAAAGAGTTATATATCATAATTGCAAACAGCGAGTAATGGTGTTGGTCTGTCCACTGGAATGTGCTGCCGGGTTGTGTAAAAAATGGCACAGGACTTTAAGTTAGATTCAGAGAAAGTGGAATGGGATCTTCAGAATAATGATGACGTTGTTGTTGATGATGATGTCGTTTTATAATTCATATATTAATTTCCAGAAATGTCAGGTAAACACCACAACGGAATTTGATATTTGTCGAGTTAAGTAGACATCCACTATGTGTATTGTAACGATCACCTGCGTCACTCCACGGGCATGAGTTCGACCCCACGAGGAAGCGAACATATAGCTATTTGTTTTAACTCCTCAGGTGAATAAAACAACATTGCTACTGAGAAAAGTATCATCGAGGTCCCTAAAAGCAACCACATCTGTTGTTGTCTTTTAACATAATATAATCTATTAAATGGCAACAACAAACCCTGGAACATTTAAGGTTATAGATGGTTGTAGGAACGACTTCTTAACAAAACTATGCTATCTTATTTTGCACACTGTCTCTGCATATTGTATCCGTCATGACTTACTCTAACGTTCTTTCTCACTTCCAATATAAACGGCCTCTTCACATGCCCGCCCTACATTTGTTTCTCAACCTATCCAAGACAGTCTTCAATCAGCATACACGAATCGGGAATATAGGCTACTGGATGCTACCCCGCTATTGTGAGAGGTTGAGTCTCACAAAGTACTATTGAACTGCAGTACTGTCGTAATCATGGCGACACCCATATATGGGGAATAATAATGGAATTTGTGATCAGCTATTGTTCCCTTTGAGAACAATGTTAAAAAAAAAAAAACAGAGTTTTTCCTTACTCTCAACAATCAAATTGGATGCAAATGAAAGAACATCTCTTTATGAGCTAGTTCTTGTGTCTCTGATTTCTGCATATATTCGCTGACAACAACAGACCATTCCAAACAAGCATGCGTTGTGTGTTATTGACGTTTTCCGTTTACTTATCATTTTAGTTAGGTGTTCCTTTAGCTTAGTGTACTATCCAACTTTATAATAATAATATCATATTTTTGCCTGTTTTCCGCATATAGTAGTGTTTTTAAAGAACTTGTTCCTTCCAAACTTGGCACGCTTTTTAAGTTGGGGTAAGGGATCTCACTCAATCATACCAAATAAGTATTGCATCCGTACAAGTTAAAATTTTCACTTAGTGGTAGACACTAAACGCTTGTATGCATTACTGACGATACGGAGGAATCATAGGATGTTTTTTACTACAACAACTTGCCTATACAGTTGTCCTACATTCATTACCTCATTACCCCGTAGAGGGGTATTGCCTGTTGTGATATGGGCATCCTTTCACCCACCAGCTTTCAGTTTTTCAACTGTCCCTATTTTCTTTCTATTACCTTCCTGCTTGCTGTCACACCTCTCTATCACCTTTTTCTGGCGCTATATAACCTCGCTGTTGTGGCACCTAGTATCAATCAATCAATCAATCAATCATTCCCTCATTCACATATATTTTAGTACACACACACACACACACAGGCAATACATTAAGTTTATCAATTATGTAAAGAGACTAGCTCGCCATGACCACTTGTTACACCAGTATGGACGAATGGAGAATGGCTTTGCAAATATTCAGTATTGATTTCTGTGGTCTTTTTTTCTAGTCTAAGCTCAGCATGAAATCGATGTTCATGTTTTTCACTATTATCGGCATGTTTCAGAGTAAGCCTAAATTACGTTCAATAACCTACAAGAGCAAATTTTATTAGCACTCTTCATCATTCTGGATATTTATTACCGAGACTGAGTGGATATGGTCAGTGGAAATTTGCAGTAGTGGCTTTTTATATGCAGAGAAGGTCAGTTATGAGTTTGTTATGCTATTGGTGGTGTTGATCTATTCCTAGCTCACCTCAACACCCACTCAATAATCAAACTGTGTGACGTTGCTACTCTTCAATTATCACTTGTTTGTTATCCGTCGTTACATCCTAAATGCACTTTTAATGTATCTCTTTGTGAAGGTGATACCTATCGATTTCAATATATGAAACAATATTCCTTCTTTTTTTCTAAAAGTTTTTTTCTTGGAATTATATTTATTCCAAACAGTAAGTTATTTAAAAATGCTACACAGGTGTTAACTATTGTCTTTTGGTGATTCTTATGTATACTTCTTATTTCAATTTTTAAAAATGTTTTAATATCTTTGCCCTTGGAATCATACTCGGGATATTCGAGCCAGTTTGGATTCTGCCCTTGTGTAAGCAGTGAGGCACTTCAGAACCTAGTCAATACTCTGCCGTGTAAACATTCGCTTTCCCAGTTGGCACTGGGTCCCAGGACTGGCACTCCGTAAAGTTGCTGCCTTCATACTTGAAACTGGCATGTAATGTTGTGGAAGAATGATGAAACCTACAAATTAACTCTTCTATACAATTGTGTCGCCACTTTTCTCGTTACATATTTGGCGTATATGATGAAACTTATGAAAAGAATTGGTAATTAAAATATTATAAGGAATACAAACTCACTCAATACAATTAGACTTATCTGCTGTATGAATTATGGAATTATGTGTCAATTAATTTTTTCTTTTCGTTCTCTGGCTCATCATGTCGTATTAATTCTGATAATGAAATTAATCGTATATTGTTTGGGAAGGATAAAGAAGTTTAAACAATTATATTATTAGTTTTATGTCTTGTTTACCAATAGGAAAATGCAAATGGTACTCACTGACTCTAGTGTTCAGATGTATGAAGTAATGTATGATTTACAATGGCTAACTAAATGAACTGTGGAACATCTTACTAATTACGGTACATTCCGTTTACTACTCAATATATGTAACTCAATAACCATTTGCCAATCAGACGTGTGACCTGTTTTGCAATATGTTCTCGCGTGTGTAACGTTAGTGTACCTTTGAGTATATACATGTGACTTTGTATAACTTCGTATGTATATGTGACTGTCAGTGTGAGCTTGTATGTTAGTAAGTGTGTGCGTGACTATGCATTTCTGTCTGTGTCTGCATGTGTTAGTAATATATCATGCTAGCACGTTACTCGCCCATTTTTCAGTGTTCGTTCTCGAATAGAATGGCTGGTAAAGATTTGGTAAAGATTTGAAGATCTCCCACTGAGAGAGTTTGTATTGTAACTTTCCTTTTAACCGGTCTGTCCCTGACCTTGTGGTTTAACGTGTGTGTGTGTGTGTGTGTAGTTCTCTTTGTGTAAGGTCTATTCTTTAGTAGAGTGGAGACATTTTTACATGAAATCGAGTGTGTGCGTGATAGTGTGTGTCTGAGTGTGTGCTTCTGTGTACATATTAGTATGTGTGTGCTTGTGTGATTACTTGTTTGCATGTATGTTCATGCCATATCCTTTTTAATTTCATATGATATTAGTTCATAAGATCAAATATCATTATTCTAAGCCAGAACTTGTTTACTTCCTTGTGATGGTAGTACGGCCGCTGGACGTGACTATCAACCATCCCAGGGAGCCGTTGTCTGCAAGCCGCACATACGAGGTTCTCTGCTCCTCTCGAGGTTCCAGACCACCTGCCGTCCTCACTTGGTGGTGGGGTTCAGTCAGGGTTTCCGCCGCTGACGATATGGTAATATTATTGTTAATTATTTTACTTAATGCCCCACCCTTTACTTGGCTACGGCTGGCGACTTTTGTATTCTTCTTTGACTATAGCCAAATAACTTCTCACGTTGATAGGACATTTTAGAATTTGGTGTGGCATAGCGTAAAATGGAAAGTATGAAAGAAAGGCGCACAGGTCCTCCTGTTTAAAACCTGTTGTTGGTTGGAATAGTTTGGAGGAATCGGTTGCTCCAGATTTACCAACACAGAACATCCCTCTTAAGCTAATATTTTCCAGTTCACATCTAGCTCCTTCCCAACCCTATATCTGAGTCACACCACCAGTTTTTTTTCTCCTTACCTTCCCGAACCAAACCTGCCCCTCCCCCTTCCGTAGCCTTCTTACCTTCCCCACCCTCCTTTCGTTCTTTCCTTACCTACCCCAAACAAACCTTCTCCATCCCACATCTAATACCCATCCCTGTCAATAATGATCTCTTCGCACACAGTCATCTCACGGGGGCAATATGACCACCTCCATGGCCAGGATACGTCCCAACGCCTCCGACGACGGCCGGCTGCTGGCGTGTCGCGCTGAGAACCGAAACATTCCCACAGCAGTTATTGAGGACACCTGGAAACTTAGTGTCTATTGTGAGTTCCTATACCTGTCTCTGTTATTAGCCTATCCTTCCTATATATCACTTTTCCCCTCTTCCTATACCTGTCTCTGTTATTAACCTATCCTTCCTATCTATCACTTTTCCCCTCTTCCTATATACCTGTCTCTGTTATTAACCTATCCTTCCTCTCTATCACTTTTCCCCTCTTCCTATACCTGTCTCTGTTATTAACCTATCCTTCCTCTCTATCACCTTCTCCCTCGTCCTAAGGAGTTCTTCCAAGTCGAAGTCGATATTCTCTCTTCCTCTTCAATACAATAATTCTTCATAGGACAATGGTGAACTTTTGGATCTGTACAACATATTTCTTTTCAATATCAACAATTAATGATATATATATATATATATATATATATATATATATATATATATATATATATATATATATATATATATATATATATATATATATATATATATATATATATATATATATATATATATATATATATATATATACAGTACTTAAAAAAAAAGTAAGTATTTGCAATAGTCAGACCGGAAAGGATATAAGTCCCAATCCTGTCAGACGTATTTAATCTTTAACAGTTCTTTGGAAAGTCGTTTTATTAAGACGTATACTGCCAAAGTGGTGTACTTCTTATTTTCCTTATTGTTATTGTCGTTTTTCCAAATTGTCCCATTACAACTTGGGAGGAAGTTTGGAGAGCTTTTAATTGACTTGCTGCATTTCCCGAGGTTGTGTTTGCACTGAAGTGTTTATGTTGGTAATGTTTTCTCGGAGCTACAGACTCATTCCCAATTATGAATTTACGTTGCTAAATAGAGTTGTCAAAAGTACGTTCTGCTCGGATGTGGCTAAATTGGCTATACTGGTGTTATGAAATAAGTCTCTTTGAATTAATGCACATATGTGAAAAGAGGAAAGCTCTGTGGCAACCAGTCATGAATATACTAAAAAATATATATATATATCATCATGATTAGGATACAGTGTAAAGTTAAATGCCTTTGACCACAACACTTGAAGACGTATCCGATGATAATGTTCGGACACTATTTTCTGGTAACTGCACTGAACCGAAAGTCAAAGTCAGATAGTTTGTTATCTTTTACTTTTCTGTTTACTTTATTTTTTTTTCAGAACATTGTTAACAGAAAATATCTCCCATGTACACTCGCAATCCAAATTTTGTTTCCAGGCCTTGTTAAAGTTTCGAATCATGTGACATAGTAGTGAACCAATTATAACGCTTATCGTGTTTCATATTTGCTTGAGTTCGCTTAATACTCGATCAAGTTATTCGAAGCAAGCCTGGATACATATTTTGGATTGCGAGTGTACAGCTGGTCACACTCCCGTGAGGCCCACCCAGCGTTGTCAATGTTGGCCGAGATAACCCCGAAACACTAGTTGTGAGCTCTACTCGCTCGAACCATTCACTGGTGGGAGGGAGAAGTAAGGAGGGATTTGAGGAGGGTAAGGGGGGTGCCTGCCTATACAAGAGAGGTGAGAAATTATTCTTGGGGAGGTGAAAAATGAGTGGAAGCTTTAATAAAAGCACGAAAATTCACCCGGTTATCAATTATTTATATACCGATATTCGTGTCTATTATTAACATCATTAAAGGTAAGAATAACTTTTTCATATTATGATGTAACACAAAAACAACTGAGGTAACATTATTGTATACTTTTTTCGTATAATATTTAATAGTTCTTCTCAAGCACTAAACGCTGCTATCACGTGAGGGATAATGAGAGCCTTGATATTTGACACGATTATAAACTTTTAGGTAGATACGGGGGAAATGAAGTGTGTGTTAGTGGTATCAACACTTGACACATGTAATATAAAGGTATTCACATTTGCTTCATTTAATAAAGAGCATTCTGGTTCATGATTCTTATTCAGTTATTGTGTAAGTATTTTTCAGCGTTTAGTGCTTGATGATAACCATTGAATATTATACGAAAAAAGTACCGTATACAATAATATTACCTCGGTTGTTTTTGTGTTACATCATAATATTAAAAACTTAATCTTACATTTAATGATGTTAATAATTGACACGAATGTCGGTGTATAAATAATTGATAACTGGGCTTCCACACATTTTTCACCTCCCCAAGAATAATTTCTCACCCACCTCTCTTGTATAGGCACCCCCCCTACCCTCCTCAAATCCCCCTTACTTCAGAAATACTTCTCCCTCCCACCAGTGAATGGTTCGAGTGAGCAGAGCTCACAACTAGTGTTTCGGGGTTATCTTGGCCAACGTTGACAACGCTGGGTGGGCCTCACTGGAGTGTGACCAGCTGTACGTACGAGCTATTAGGAAAAAAAATAGCATCCATGCGTTTCCTCGTCCATGATGTGGGCTGTACTTTAAAAGTTTTAGCATCCTTTCGCCCCCAGCCGCTGTTCCCATTCATTTCTTCAACTGTCCCTTCTTTCTTCGTGTTTCCTTCGTTCTTATACACCAACCTTTGTATCACATTCTCCCTCGTCCTACTGGGTCGTTCATGTCAAGGGTGGTCTTCTTCCATTCTCAATTTAATTCTCGTCTATAGGAGTTGTCAGTGTAGCTTTGTTGGCCAAGAGAAGAGACGAAGTATCTATCTTTGATTCTGTCATGTGCTATCAAGAGCGTTGTGACCAGAGAAGTTGAGTTTCACTGTTTTTAGTTAGTAGTGTTTTTTAACAGCCTTACTTCCTTAACATTTTTCTATTCTTTTGATGATCAAATCCATGGAGGAAGACTATTATAAACACGGAAGGGGATCCAGGAATGGAATATAATAGTATTAAGAAACAGATTAATAAAAATATCATTATATTCATCGCATACGGTATAAATATGATATTGTTATCGTTAAACTTGCCAAGCCTGCAAGTGTTATGTATGACGGAGTTAGTGCAATGCAGCTTTGAAATTACAATGATAAAGTCTCCTCACTTCCTCTTATCTATTCCTTCCAAGACACCGTCCATTTCTCTCACCACCATCTTCGCTTCCACTTATTACCACTCGTGTATCATTTCCACCTGCAACCATTCTTCTCACTAATATTTTACAGTAACTTACGCCTCCACCAGTCAGTCCTCCCACTACCACCATCTTCTCTCACCATCACCATCTTCTCTCACCATCACCGTGTACACCATCTGCCAACACCCACTCACACCAGTATTATAATTATCTAGACTAACTCACCTAATACCACCAATCACTATCACATCTCCACCATCAACCAAAATGAACAAACACATTACATCAAAACACCAACACCACACTCAGTCTCACCATCTCCTTTAATTAAACCATTACCACCACCAATTGCACACTCTTTCACCACACACTACTATTTAAGACCACTACATCCAGTACACCTATTATCACTCACTATCTTCTTTACACCACCACCACTACTTCCGCCACCGTTTGTTTACTTCATCGTGACTCATCTCTACCACCATCCCCTCCCCTCCCCACTCCTTGCCTCAGCATCTCTTTTCAGTCCACCGATGTCAATATGAGTTTTCATTTCCATGGTAGAGAGTGTAACTTTTGAAAATGTGAGGATCTTTTTTTTTTCCGAGGGGGGCAGTAGGAAATGAGAAGGTACTTGTAATGGTTTTCGTTCACACAAACCTACACTATCAGCAGATCTAATGCTCCAAAAATTACTCAACTTGGAAGGGAAATTGGAAACATTGGTCTCAGAAAACACACACACACACACACACACACACACACACACACACACACACACACACACACACACACACACACACACACACACACACACACACACACACACACACACACACATATTGGCATGCCTGCTCTTTTTTATCTCTGCTTCCACCTCTCCCTTTACCTCCGTCTCTTCCATTTTTCTTAATCATATTTCTCACTTTCATTTCGCGTTACGTCTCTCATTCTCTTCTTTCCTTCCCTTCCCTCTGCCTCTCTTTTTACCTCTTCCCTACTTCTCACTTAAATTTTTCTTGCCTTTCCCTTTACCTCTTTCTCACCTCTCACCTGTGCCTTTCCTCCACCTCACATCTCTCCTCCGCCACACATCTTTCCTCCACCACACATGCATCTTTCCTCCACTTCACATTTCTCCTATTTCCCTCCATCCTCACATCTTTCCATATTCCCGGCACCTCCTCACATCTCTCCTCCACCACACATCTTTCCATCTTCCCTCCATCCTCACATCTTTCCACATTCCCTCCACTTCACATCTCTCCTATTTCCCTCCATCCTCACACATTTCCATATTCCCACCATCCTCACATCTTTCCATCATCCCTCCATCCTCACATCTTTCCATTTTCCTTCAACCTCCTCACATCTCTCTTTCTTCCCCCTCCACTCCTCCTCCAGACGCCCCCAAAGCTGAGGCGGTGCTGGGGGCGTCACTCAACCCCCAGAACATCCGGGAAGGGGACGACGTGTACTTTGAGTGTCGTGTGCAGGCCAATCCCAGGGCGTATAAGGTCGTCTGGAAACACAATGTAAGTACAAATCAAGAGTGTTGTTTTTTTGTGCGAGGAATTCACACATTATTATTGTTATAGTTATTATTATTATTATTATTATTATTATTATTATTATTAGTATTGGTATTTAGTTATAGTTATTATTTTTATTATCATTATTATTATTATTATTATTATTATTTGAAGTAGTAGTAATAGTAGTAGTAGTAGTAGTAGTATTTATTTTTCAAAACTCACAGAGAGTTGTTTTGTGCAAGTAATCCCCACATTTTATTTTTTTTCCTAAGAGCTCACTAATCCGTGTTTTGTAATTCTCCTAATCAGTTAATTCCCCTTTTTTAATCGCTAGATAATCGTGTAATTTTCTTTTATCCCATCGTGTTTTTTTTTTTTTTTTTTTTCCCAAGTGGGTGATTAATGCAAATATTCTTTTTCAGGGTGAGTAACCCCGCGATCCTTTCCGAACACTCAGAATTCTCTTTTTCTTTTCCAACGTTAGTAATTCTGTAATCTTTTCCTTTAAACGCTGATTAATCCCGCAGTTTTCTTTTATCGACGTGAGTAATCCTGCAGCGTTTGTTTCTCTACAGTGTCTCCTTTAAACTGCCACACGACTGTCAAACTCCAGATGAATATTTGACTATGAAAAATCGAAAGACAGTCAGATGATTATGTTTCAGCTCCACTATTGTGTATATTTGTGATAATATCGTTTCAGCTAATCGGGACACTATTACCCTCCAATCCCCTCTTCATTGTCGAATGGATTAGCTGCTCGTTAACTCATTATTAGCGATCAGTTATTTATGAGTGTGTGCTTTATTTTTTTTTTAATACCCGGCGTGAGGGCATCGTGTTTCCTCCGGCTGAGATCAGACCATTTAATCGTTTCTAGGGCTTACAAATTGTGCATGATTGCCTTCTTGGGTAAATGTTTGGTTAATTTAACTTGATTCGTATTGCATTCACCGAAAAAAAAAAAAAAAACATGATTGGTCCGGTGTATTTTTTATTGTTAAAAATAATTGATAATAATTCGTATCACACGTATACTATTCTGCCAAGTTAACAAGGGTTTGGGAAATTGTTTTGGTTGCCTCGGCGACAGAGTTGTACTGATGTTTATGAGTACTTTTCCCTAGCATGTGTTCCCCTCGTTAGCGATTACCACAGTGGTATATTTTCATTCATCCTTCGGCCAGTATAACTATCCACTGTTCCTTAATCCGTTTTCAAATGTTAACAGGGAACCAGAGACTCTCTACGAATCACGTCTCACCTGAGAATGGAGGTTGAAAGACGGAGAAGAAGAAAAATAAAACATTGCATATTGTCTTTACTGTATAAAATTTTATGGCACTTGTTTAATATCAGCACAAGCAGGTCAGATTGTTTTCTTTACAGCTTTACATTGACTACGATACCAGAAACTACAGAAGATAATTATATATTTTCTATTCTTTAGTCCAATTCTATATTTTTCTAATGTATATGTTTTCCTTCGTATTCGACAGGGCATGTTAGTACGTCAAGAGAAAGAGAACGGTGTATTGCTGACGAATCGGAGTCTGGTGGTGCAGGAGGTGACGAGGAAGCAGGCTGGCCGCTACACCTGTATGGCCAGCAACGTAGAGGGCGACTCAGTGTCTCCACCAGTCATACTATCGGTCCAATGTGAGTGTTGAGTTGTGTTGTGCTGCAGCTGAGAGAGAGAGAGAGAGAGAGAGAGAGAGAGAGAGAGAGAGAGAGAGAGAGAGAGAGAGAGAGAGAGAGAGAGAGAGTGTGTGTGAGAGTGTGTGTGTGTGAGAGTGTGTGTGTGTGAGAGTGTGTGTGTGTGAGAGTGTGTGTGTGTGAGAGTGTGTGTGTGTGAGAGTGTGTGTGTGTGTGTGTGTGTGTGTGTGTGTGTGTGTGTGTGTGTGTGTGTGTGTGTGTGTGTGTGTGTGTGTGTGTGTGTGTGTGTGTGTGTGTGTGTGTGTGTGTGTGTGTGTGTGTGTGTGTGTGTGTGTGTGTGTGTGTGTGTGTGTGTGTGTGTGTGTGTGTGTGTGTGTGTGTGTGTGTGTGTAAGTGTGAGTGTGAGTGTGTGTGTGTCAGTGTGAGAGAGAGTGTGAGTGTGTGTGTGAGAGAGTGAGTGAGAGAGTGAGTGAGAGAGAGAGTGAGTGAGTGTGTGAGAATGTGAAAGAGAGATGGCGGGGGGAAGAGAGAGTATACCTGTATTCATAGTCTTAGGCTTTTATTTTAACTTTTGATCCTTCGATGCATGAAGAATAAGGAAATAAAATACGTGACAACGGATAAGGAAAACTTCACAATTGTTAACACCGACTTTTACCGAGGGGTTTTCTGTTCACTTCTCACGAGTTTATACAAAAGTTAAGTTTGGGATAATGTTTGGTAGTAAAGATTGAAGGATACAGTAGCCCTTCAGTACGTCGACAGCAAATAACCCCTTTACTTAAATAACTGTCGATCTTATAGGTGACTTAGTGGCTGCTGATTCCTCCTGACTATGCTACGAAACAAACTCCTCAACTACAACTCTTTTTTTTTCACTATTCCGTGGACTCGACAATTACCAGTTTTATAATTCTATCTATCACAAAGTCCCAAAGTCATTAGTCCCCGGAACTATTGATAATTTTGCCAGACACCCCAATTCCTAATGTTTTGGCCGCCAACTAACCACCTTCAGTCCCATCATGTCTTCAGCCGTCGCATATCCTCGTCCATGCGCTTCCGTCGTCACTTTACTTTTCATACACCTCTCGGCTTCTTCTCTTCACTTCATTCTCTGTCCGGAAATACATTGTTCGCACAGTCGAGTCGCTGATTGATCGAATAGTTTAAGGCGAAATTTATAGTTTGGTAGATACGCCTATTGCCAGTGTACAGTCACGATCAAAAGTCCTGTCTCTGGTGAATGAAAGTGAACCATTTGAATAAATCCCATGAATTAATATTAGATTCATGGGGCTGGGGTCCTCGGATTGATAGAATGCTTGCATTCTCTCCCAGCCATGTCTCTGGCCTATTTTAATAATAATAATAATAATAATAATAATAATAATAATAATAATAACAACAACAACAACAACTAACGGATATAGTTTCACATGATTTATCGAGGCCGTTTCATTCGAAGGAATTAACAGGACAATTGAACGTGACTGTACAGTACTCCGTTCACAGGAATGTTGCTGTGATACTAACAAGACAAGGCTGGCATTATCCAAGTGACAGGAAGCACGAGCCGTATTATACTATATTTTCTGGAGATAACCGTATGAGGAAACTAAGAGGAACAGGCAGATAGTTACAGAAAGTTATAATTAGGAAAGAATCCCAATGATGAAAATATATAGAAAGATTGTTATCAAACGTCTGCAACATAGTGGAAGCGACCATTTCATAGCAATGCACACGGTACTGTACACCCATACCAATGAGGATTTAGCTGGGCTCAGTGGAATCCTCTTAGTGTGTGCGCAAGAGGTTTGTGCTGATAGAAGCGAGTTATTGGTCGATTCTACTCGGATACTCTGGGTTTTAGAGGGTTTGTGAACGTTTCAGACTTTAGATGTCTTATAAACACTTTTGAGGTTTTGTAAATAATATCAGGACTATATGTACTTTAGAAGGCTTGTAAACACTTTAGAGGGCCTTTCAACATTTTAGAGTGGCTTGTAAACACTTTAGAAGGGGATGTAAACACTTTAAATGACCTTTAAGCACTTCAGAGGGGCTGTAAGCACTTCCCATGCACTGTGTGTAAAAGCTTTAGATTGGTTTTCAATGGTAAAAAATATAAGTCCTTTACTGGGTGAGTAAGAGCCTTAGAGAGACCGGTAGTGTGTTGCAATAAGTACGGTACCTTAAAGAGTCTAAACCAGGGATTTGTGAAGGATTGGGGATAACGATTTCTAACCTTATAGATACGGTAATATTAAAGGTTTGTGAGCGTTTCAGAAGTTGAATGTTGGTGGAATGTGAAGCGCTAATGAGTTATTTGCATTTTATTTTAAAATGCGTGTGAACCCTTTAAAGCGAAGTTTGTAAAGATTTACGTTTAGTCTGAAATTTGTAGTTTCCATTGTCAATTATGCATTAATAAAAGGTCGAATTGTTCGTAATAAGATGCAAAGAATTAATGAGGAGTCTAGCGGCATAAGTTTACAGTATAATATGGGGTGTACTTTGTTTGTATTCGGAAGGTTTTCTATGGTTCTACCCCTCGTTATTGTTTGATAAATAGTGCCAGTCAAAAATAGTACTATAATCTCCGGGGAAGTTTGTGTGTTTCCTTGTAATTTTTCTGTAAAAGACATGGGACCGTATTCCAAGTCGTTTGGGGCGATTTATTATGCACCGTAAACACGGCACCTGATGGAATAATAACGAGTATTTACTTCTGATGTTCTTAGGATGAAATTTTCAGGTATTGTACAGTACAGTACTATCATTTGGTTAGCTCGATAGAAGTTCAGACGTATGCGATTTTACACTTACTTTCGTCTATGTGCAAGTTCTTCGACTTCGATCAGTGACAACGTCCCATTGTCCCAGCTGTCTTTAGTAATAGTTGTGAGGGTGATGGCTACCGGCTTCATACACAGTGTCATTAACAGAGATTATTGGGAAACGGAAGCTACTTTTCAGATAAGTGTATAGCTGTCAAAGTAGTTAATGACTTAATGTAGCTTTAACTCCGTAACTTTGGTCGTTGACGCTTTTCAATTACTTTCAACTATTCAGCCATCTCCCCCCTTCTAGTTTTTCTTTTTAAACTCGTGATGACCTACTCTTTATATCGTTCTCCGGGAGTATAAGATTTATGTTGTTGCCTTCAACGCTTCTTTTCCATTCAACCAATCTTCTTGGTTAGGCAATTGCCAATGACATACCGTACATGAATACTGTATTATTTACACATCCAACGAGAGCTTGAAAATAGTTTGGCATCACTTTTCCATTTTCATTTCAATTGTCTCAATGAATTTTCATGCTAAATGACATCTGCATACCGAACCGCGTGAGGCTGAAACAGTGAAGTCATTGTTTAGGAGTAGCAGTATGGTGTTGCTGCTTTTATGAATACTGCAATATTTGACTTAATGTGTCATATATATTATATACGTCCCACACTTTACGTTTGAACTGTTTGATTCATGAATTGCTGTGCTGAGAGTGCAATCATATCGAGTACAGTCACGCACAAAAATATCTTTACTACTCCAGCGAGAGTCAGATCGAAACCGTGGTTGGAAAAATGCCACACGAACGAACAGTGGCCGGTTCAGGATATATCAATAATGATTTATGACTTCACTTACCTAAACCACACCACATCTCGTTTCACCCCATCAGGAAGCACAATCGGATCAATTTGAACCTAAGTTCGTCTGGCTCTTCTCCAGCCACGACTTCGACCTTTCTCTCATTTAGGGAAGTAAAATATAACCTATTGCTTATGACTGCATCTGAAACTTACAGGGAATAAAGCTGTTGTTTTGATTTAATCCAGTAAATACAGTAAATGAATGTTGAAATTATTCTGAAAATTCATGAAAATTTTCAAGCATTACTGTTAATCAGACCTCATTCTTAGTCATAATGACGATAAATCTTTAATTGAAGACTTTACATTTGAAACTGTCACTTTTAATATTTGCAGCTCTTGATATCATCGAGATTTTTTTCTTGAAAGACTTATTACAAATATAAAAGAAAAATAACGTAGAAAACAAACTGCACAATACGATGTCTCCTTTAATATGAGCGAATTTAAACCTCTTAGTCTTAAAAATATTGTTCAGTATAAAAAGAATACTAGATTAAAACTGTCACGGTGCGCCAACGTTAATTGTGTCGCAAAACACAGACAAATTCTGAACGCCATCTCCATTCACTTGCCTGAAAGAGAGAATTCCCATGCAAATTAACACTACGTCTCCCTCGAGTGTCCAGCTCCCGTGAGACAGTGCAGGGACCGCCTTCCCTCTAATTAAAATATTTTCTCCAAGGCACTTAACCCAGTGTTGTTGGTGTTGTCGCACTTTGTTGTTGCTTTTGTTGTGTGTGTTTTGTTGTTGTAGTTGCTTTATTTTTGTTGGTTGATTGGTGGTATTTCAGTGGGATTATTAAACCTGAACCTGCGTCTCGTTACTTGTCTGAGAGTTACTTTAATTATTTGTGTTCTTTCCTCTGTACCGTGTTGTGAAATACTGGTGGGAATGTTGTTCTGAGTGTTACTTTACCGTGTGTGTGTTACTTTACCGTGTGTGTGTTACTTTATTTATGCTTCCCTCTGGTACAGTGTTTCTTTATTTTTTTGTGTTACTTTTTTTTATCAAAGTGATGAAAATGGGAATGGGTTCATACAGCACTTTTTACAATAATGGCAGCAGCATTTCATTTCTCTTGACGACTAAAATAGGTATATAATGAAAGAAACTGACAGAGTAGTGAAAACACGCACATTGAGAACTGCAGCCAATTCCATCTATCTTATAATCTTCTTTGCGGCAAAGGGACTCTATCGCATAGCAAAACCCAAAAGTGGGTGGTTGTATCCTTTAGTTTTTCGGACATAACCACGAGTAGCGTTGCCTTGCTGTTGCTCTTTTCATATATATATATATATATATATATATATATATATATATATATATTAACTTTTGAATAATATCCCCCAACAGATGCCCCTGTGTGTAGGCCAGGACAGGTGAGCATCTATGGTGTGTCCAAGCTGGAGGATGCTCATGTTACTTGTGAAGTGGACGCCGTACCCCAGGTCAGTCAGTACTCTTTGCTACAATCTATTTTGCTCTTGTTTACGTATCAGAAAGACACTATTTTGTTGGTGAATTGGAGAGGCACTGCTTCCTTCAACCTATGCCAGTAAATAGACGACCTGGTTGTTTCTAAATGGGGATGTATTTCATGGTGAAGTTTGGAGGAATCACTACCCTTCTATCCTTCAGAATCACCAACATAAGTCTCCCCTTATATCTGGGTGTTTTTATATCTATATAGGCTGTACTCTATCCCTATTTATGTGTGTATTCTATGTCCGTGTCTGTGAGTACTCTGTGTATTATTATTATTATTATTATTATTTGTAGTAGTATGCACGTTAGATGTAACATCATATTCATAAAGTCAATATTATGAACATCTAATACCCGTATAATTCATTTCACCTTGTATGCTCTGTGGTCTTTTTGGTAATTATATCTAATGTTCATCAGTAACTCTGGCCAGTACTGAGAGTAATAAAGATTTCCGGTTCATAGAGCACAATTACACCTGTGTGACATACCAGGTGAATAAGCAATTATATACTTCATTTTATGGTCTGTAAAATCTATCGTTCTTGTTAATTGGCCACATTCAGCTTTGTGTTCCCAGTAGTTTATTGTTGCCTGTTTATCCCCTCTATGGGAATGTCTGTGTGTTTTACATGCCGTTCCCTGACACAGATCTATGTGGCTATGGTACATTTATTAGCATGGTAAATATCCATCAGCTCTCTCATCTCATTTATCCTTGTTAAGTAGACTGTAAACCAAGACAAATTTCAGCACATCAAGAGTTTATGATTTTATCCCTTTTGATTTATAAACACTGAAATATATCTAAAGCTACACCTCAGCTACAGTTTTGAAAAAGCAATCGTGACCACCTGTACATCTTCAAGCAGGTGTTCATTAGTGTTTTAATCTCTTTACCAGTATTTTACAAACCTTCGGGAAATATATCAGATGGTAGTCGGGGAAACATATTCAGTTCTTCCACTGGACATTAGTTAAAAAGTTATTGTTTCTTACTGGTTCAGGTATCTCGTTTCTACTGGAACTTTAACAACACATTCGAGAGCCTGGAGGTGCCGCAGGAGAGGTTCACGGTGGGTCTTGGAGGGCGTAGTGTGGTCATCTTCACCCCCACCTCCGACCATGAGTACGGCACACTCTACTGCGCTTCTGAAAACATGGTGGGGCGTCAGGCCGAACCGTGTGTCTTCCACATCATTCCAGCCAGTGAGTTTTGACACGATTTGAAGGACATGATTAGCAACACACACACATACACACACACACACTTGGTGAAGATGACATGAACAACACGTCTAATCCCTTGGTAATTTTCATGTTGCTTGCCTTCGTCATGATTCTACTGTGTTTTCATAATGTTTAGTGAAGTGTAAGCCAGCGATATTTATAGTAGGTGTGTTCTCCTGATGTCACAGCCAAGCCCGAGGCGCCGACCAAGTGCACCACCTACAATGTGTCTGCCAGCGGCCTCACGGTGTCATGTACGGCGGGGTTCGACGGTGGCCTCAACCAGACCTACGCAATGGAGGTCTACGGAACCAACCCACACACACTCAAAGCTAACATCACTGCAGACGTGCCAAAGTGAGTCTATGGGGGGGGGGGGGGGAGGGGGTTGCCTTGGTGAGTGAGTATAAGTGTACTGTTTAGTGAATGAATGGATGTTAAAGTGAAGGATTGAGTGAGTGTCTTGGTGAGTAAGTGTTTCAGTGAATGAGTAGGTATTATTCGCTAGGGTAACTCTCTCTCTCTCTCTTTCTTTCTTTCTTTCTCTCTCTCTTTCTTTCTTTCTCAATCAATCAATCAGTCAATCAATCTATGGTCTCTCTATGTTAGGTTCGTAGTGACTGGTCTGGACAACGAATCTGAGTTCCAGTTGATCGTGTACGCAGGGAACGCCAAGGGTCGCAGCGGCATCACCAGACTCATGACCCACACACAGAAGCTCCCCGTCAAGCAGCTGGAGACGAGAGTGGAGAATAGTAACGGACCCGAGGGTAAGTTGAAACTCAGGGCTGACTATAGGAGGTTGTCTATTGTGGGAGACGTACTACAGTACGTAGTGTACTATTGTGGCCATATATTCTGATCCACTTGTTGGAAGCAAACATTGGATTTCATTTGGTAACACTGTATTACCCTCGATCCCTTTCTCCCTCCCACTCCCCAACTCCCGCTGATATCTAGGTACAGGAAGTTCCACTCTCTCTCTCTCTCTCTCTCTCTCTCTCTCTCTCTCTCTCTCTCTCTCTCTCTCTCTCTCTCTCTCTCTCTTGAAAACAAGATTATTCTGTCGAGAACGAACCGAAGTTCGAGCTACATATAAAGATAAACAGGGTGTGGAGCTTCCTGTACCTAGATATCAGTGAGAGTGGGGGGGGGGAGAAAGGGAGGGTAATACAGTGTTACCAAATGAAATCCAATGTTTGCTTCCAACAAGTGGATCAGAATATATGACCACAATAGTACATGTATGCTTACATACATGTATGCTTACATACATGTATGCTTACATACATGTATGCATGCTTACCTGCCTTCAATCATACATACTGTATATGCAGTACATATACACGCACCCAACTTGAGACGAACACACACAACTTCTTAGTGAAGCAGTCATAAATATGTCTTGACAACAGCAGTGGGTCGGAAGGTGAATTTGTGAGGCAGACCACTAGACCAACACATGATGCACTGCATGTCATAGTCACACGCACACATGCATCAATAAACACACACACATTCCCAGGCACATACATAACTACCAACACATACATACATATACACATTCTTGAATGTATACAAACATGCCGACACATACACATCAACATTATACAATCTTGTACTGGTACACACGTAGACATATATATATGCACTGGCAAGCAAACATCTAGCAACATATAATTTAATATACAACTTCGTCACACACACACACACACACACACACACACACACACACACACACACACACACACACACACACACCATCATCATCATCATCATCAGCAGCAGCAGCAGCAGCAGCAGCAAGAGCGAGAGAACTTTTTTTAGATCCTGCCTTATTGTTGTCCTTTTCTACGCCTTCTCCTTATCATCATTAGTATAATAAATTTAAAACTTTCTTTCTCCGTGTCATTGTTGTTGGCATCAATTTTTTTCCCCTCCCTCTTCTTTATTATCATCAACATCCATTATTCCTACCCTTCCTTCTCTGTACCCTCACCATTATCATCCTCATCCATTTTTTCATCCTCCTCCACCTTACCCTTATCACCATCTCCCAAATTTTCTCCTCCTCCTCCTCGTTAAGGGGGTAATTCACTTTTGTTACATTGGAGTGCCTTGATTCCTCCAAAGTATGCTAGGTAACACGACCATAAGAGCAAATATATTAGTGTTCTGTTGCTTGGAATAGTTTGGTGGATTCAGTTGCTCCAGATTTACCAACACGAAACTTCCCCCTTAAATGTCATCACTACTTGCTTCAGCAGAGCCGGACTCCAACCCCTTGGCTATGGAGATAACGCCCTTGTTCGGAGTGCTGGTGGGGGTCATCCTCGTCCTGGTTCTCGTTGCCATCGTCATCGTCATAATTCTAAAGGTGAGACAACGACGACGAAGCCACTGTTGACATTCTGTTTTTTTTTTTTTTTTTTTTTTTAAATCTATTTATTTATTTATTTATTTTTCTCTTCACCCTGTGAGGCGTTCACTATGGAGAGTGTATGTTCAATAATGGTAATACTAAAAATAATGTTTGTATCGTAATCTGTGGTTGATGTATTATAGGTATCCTTGAAGCAACACATATTAGATATTACAATTCTCGTGACGATAGTGTGGAATGTCTGTGTCGATACTCGTACTGTATACAACAATGGGTTCAAGTAAAAGTGTGATAACGCAGTATTATTGGTCGTTCTATACACATATATAGCACGTATACCAATGCAGTAGTGTGGTGGCTGCTGGATTGGTTCTCCTTTAGTTGTGTATGTGCGTGAACATTTTGTTTCAAGCATTCGTGTTGATGGCACATTACTCAGGGCATAGGGGTGAAATGACAAAGGATGAAATAGGACTCAGAGAAAATGTGATTATATATATCCTGTGATATGCTGTACTATATCCATTACTAATGTTGATAACCAGAAATACTTTGTTGTTGAACTATTAATCTTAGCCGAATTGCTGTGTTTACATGTTTTATTATGAAGGGACTCCGCACTGTTGCAGGGATAGCGTTTTCGCTGCCCATTCAAGGGATCCTGATTTTGGGATTCGCCACTGTACACAAACCCTGTAGAGAAGGGTAGGGGCCTTCATGTAACCTCATTACAGTTGTATGGCCTGTATGATGTAGCTCGGTGGATTTAATTTTCATGGTCATATTTTGAAGTGCAGGTCATGCCAGCCCTGGGAAAGCGCATTATAAGCTTAAAAAAGTGTCAGTTGTCAAGGCTGAACAAATCCGTATTATTGCAGTTCGTAACTGGATCTGGTTTCTGGTCTGGGTTGACACCAGATTTTTTTTTCTGTAGTATAGACAACCTTACCAACAAGTGCTTTATATGTATTGCCATTATGATAATTCAGAATTAAACAGATGTGATCACAATATTCTTGTTGTATGTAATAAACAAGGAGGTTTGAACAAGGGTTCATGGAAATTAGGTTAGATTGTCGTGTTAGGTTAAGTTACATTACGTTAGCTAGCTAGGTCTAGATAAGTTAGTTCTGGTCATATTAGGTTAGGAAGATATGGTCAGGTCACTTTAAGTAAAATTAGATAGGTTAGCAACGAGTCGTGAAGAATATTATGGGTTGGGAGGACATGAGGCAAGGAGAACACATGAAGCGTGGATGATGTGGAATGGTGTGGTGCAGGTAACTGACGTCACGCTGGCTCATGGGTGGCCCCCCCAATTCTACCACATATTACGATTTCTAATGGAGAATGCTCAATGTTATCATGTTGTGTTCACTGTTCAAAAAGGCATACGGCGCAATTTGAACTGCCACAAGGCAAAAACTCTAATTAGCACCTCATATATTTAGAATAAGCGTAATATTGTACGATACACAACCGATGTCATTTCCATATTGTAATTGATTGATGTGTTCCTCATTATAATAATAATAATAATAATAATAATAATAATAATAATAATAATAATAATAATAATATCGAGTTACAAACGACGACCAATTACTATTTGTCTTGTGGTATCAGTTATGAACTTTAATATTCCTTATAGTAAACCTATTAGGATGCTTTTGTTATTAAACGTTGTAAATAAGCGCTTTCTATACTAATAAGTTTTTGTGATCCTATGAGTGTTAGACATATCAGAATTACACTAAGTTGTGCCTAGATTTGAGTCTCAGGTATATCAGGAATTCTTGCTTAACCTTCATTACTTTGACCTTGCATATGCTCACATGCCACACCGTATTGTGCAGCTACACTCCTGGTCACTTGATCCTTTTCCATCTTTCCTCCCCCTACTCTTAGTAGATTATAGTTAATCAATTATTCAGATACTTTCAAAAATACATTAGAACCAACAGGTCTGTTCCTATTGAAAAGGTTTTTGCAATCACCTTTCTTCACCTCCTCCTCCTCTTCCTTCTTCACACCTTCTGACTATAAGTTGGCAGGGCCATTCACCGAGCCTCGCGTGCAGGGAGTGTGCATGTTTGGTGGGTTAGCGTGTGAAGGTGAGGAAGGTCCGCAGCACAGTTTACAGTGACGCACACCTCACACCCTCAACTCCCTCAGGACAACACCTACACTTCGCACGTGCCAACGAACAAAATATTTTTCATCGGTAATGATATCTTAAACAGACATATAATGTATATGAAAAGTTGATGAACAACTTCTGTGATACTTTTTTCTTTAACTTTAAATAGGTAAGGTATTAGATGGAAATCAATATGTACATAACAATATTCCATTGTGTGTGTTTGTGTGTGTGTATGTGTGTGTTGTGGTAGTAGTTTCTGTCATGCTTCTGTCTGAGGTCGTGTGTGTTCCTGCATAGCAGTTTTCATAGTTCTTTTCCCGCCTTCCTCTGGCCACTCTAAGGCTTTCTCCATTTCGGAACTGGAACGGAAGTTTCGGGAAATATGATGAAGGAAATCGGTGCTCGTGTCCTAGCCCCCTATGTCGTCCAACTTGCTATAGTGATCCTTGCGATAGATATCACCCTCGAACATGACCTTAGCAAATCTAACCAAAGGACGGTGATGTATGATATCTCGTGAGTTACTTTTTTGACAGTTGTCTTAGCAATAGACAGTCTTTCCTGTCTTCTCAATAATTAGAGATACACTTCCTGACCTTCCTTTATCCTTTTGTTTGTTATATCAACGTATGGATTGCATGTGAATTGTTTTTGAATAATAAGCAGTATACATGACACACAAGCTTACAAAACAACAGAGAAACCAGGAACGCTAGAAAGCATCTCCAGAACCTTTGTTAACGAATGTTACTTATAGGTCACATTTGCTGAGGAAAAGTTTTGGGGAATACTTTGTATCTCAAACACCAGGTTCAAAGATGGAGGGAACTCCCTTCTGCTGACAAGCCAGATATGCTCAGATCATATTCACATAAAAACAGTATAAACATTCATATAAATACGAGGCAAAACATCCATCACAGGTACAGTGTAACGTGGCCGCCAGACGGAGGCAGGCGAGGCAGGGTGACGAAGTGGAAAACGAGCAGATGAGGGGAGCAAAGACGACGGGAAGTCAGAAACAGAAGCGACACAAACAGCAGCAACAGCAACAACAACAACAACAACAACAACAACAACAACATCAAGAGCAGCAGCAACAGCAGCAGAGACTAGATGGTAGTGAAGGTAACGTCTCTGATAAGATACTGGAGTGTTACACGGACCCTCACCTTCATCAACACCACCATCAAGGCGACCACAGTCCAGACGTGGTGGCCTGCAGTGGAGGTGAGTCAACTTGATGCTATTTATATGGATGATATCATAGTCTCGGGCCTGAGTCTTTCACAGTTGCCGATATAGAAGAATTATAGTGGTAGACTTCAGTGGCAGGGAATCGGTACAGTTACCGATAAAAAAAAAAAAAATCTAGTTATTGCAGTGGCTGTGTATGTGAAAGGCTGCCGTATTATTTGTTTTTTTAATTTCCTGCCAATGTCCTCCATTAAATATATCGGTATCTGATAATGCAAAATATGTATACTTGTTTGATGTAAAGGAGAGCTTGAGGTGAATATATATAGAAAGTACTTATAAATTGGTGAAACTCTGTTGCCGTCACCTTTATTGCTGACATGTTTCAGACTGTGATGACGTAAGTGTGAGCGTAAAGACGGGGAGCGCTCTGTCTCTGATCAGGGACCATCGGCACGACCACCACCAACATATTCAGCAACAGCGAGGTGCGACCCAGGACACGCCCCCCTTCCCCCAGCACACCCAGCAGTGCCCACAACATCTCCACCAACAGATGCATTCACCACCTTTACAACAGCACAGTCAGCAGAGTCAGCACAGTCCCCAGGCCCTGTTGCAGCATGGTCAGGACCTACACCACTACAACCTGCCCCTCTCAGGTCCCCACCACGACTTCCGACATACACACCTCATGAGAGAGCCTGTACCCTACCCAACCACACCCAGAGTGAGTAGACAGCCCCATGCTTGCCTCCCCTCCCAGGATGTAAGTTCTGTATAACTGGTCACAGCAGGCATCACAAGCGTGTAGTGAAGCGTCAGGCCACGGGGCAGTATGGATGGACACAGAAGCAGAGTGGACCCGGGCCTCTGGCCTGAAAAGTTGCCACTAATGGTGCCGGTGTTCTCCCCCAGATGTGTGGCAGCGCAGATATTGAGGTGCACTTCAGCGACCGCAGCGGCGGGAGTGGGACGCCCCCTGATCCCGCGCCCCCAGACCTGCCGGCGGTGCCCCTGTCATATGTGGGGGGTGGGGCGGGGACGGGGGTAGGGGGCCGGGTGCCGGGGCTGGCCAGGATACCAGAGGACCCAGAAAGTCCCACCCCAGGGGGTAGGCGCGAGAGTGCCGTGTGAGCCAGGCCTGCCTTAGTCAAAACTCTTTTGAATGTAATTCTAGTCACTGTGTGACCTCTACAAATTAATATAATTATTATATATGAATGTAAGCTTGAATATGTACACAAATATATTTTGTATATATATGTATATATATGCTCGCTTACTTGCATACTCGTATGTCAAAAACCCTTTACCTCAAACATATTTTGATTACGCGTCCTCAAATGTAGAAAAATATGGCAAATGTAAAGGATACATTCAGGGAATAGCATTTGTTAGTTACTGTACGATTCCTGCCTTCTGGAGCCGTAAAGTCACGTTAGGAAGAGAAACTCTGCCACTATACAGGATAGAGATAATATGCCGTATTCTTAATCCATTTCATACCAATGGTTCATTTTCCAACTCCAACAAGCAAAAAAAAGTATCGAAAGACTGCGTAAGATAACTTTCTTTGTAATAAAGTAATCTTCGGTCGCTGTAATGATCCCATCGGGTTCTCGTCTTAGAGAACCCTAAAACATTTTAAAGATTAGATTATGTTGTCAAAACTATCTAAGCCACTCAGCCCTCTCTCTTCCCTTAATAGTACAGACAAATCGGGATGTTCTTATTTTGTTGATATAAAAACAACAGTATCCAGAACGATAACTTGCAGATCTCACGACTGTATGTATACCAATAGTGTGACCAGCTTTGACATATTGATTTTGGCACCGCATTAACCCTCAAACATAATGGTGACTTGTGTCTGTGTCATACGAATCCTCTCCCGTTAATTATTTATTGCAAGGGGAATTGGATGTGCCCATACCGACGGATACGAGCCAATACCAAGCATTTATATATACAGTATATTATACAGTATATAATTATATAGTATACTACCTCCATCCTCTGGCCAGTCTAAGGGTCTTCCTCCGTCTCCACCACGTGTTTTCAACATATTAAAGGATACCTACCAAATCAGAGTGAGTCATATGTTCCTCCCGAAAGGAAAAGACGAAGGACAATTACTAAAGTATTAAGATCCTGTACAATGGGCTCCAGGATGAATTAATTACCATTAGATAATTATATCCTTTTTATGCATATCCCTGTTTACTATCAGACCAAACACAAGTTCATACAATGCTTCCATGAGTTACTGCTGTGTTCACTATCATTTAATGTTTTTATCAGTGCAGCTGTCAAAACAGAGAGGGTTGGGGGCTGCGAATACATGTCCCGTTGTTGAAAATAGTTCTTTAATGCACCCTTGAAACCGCATATACTTACCACAAGCAAACATCATGGCTCAAATAATAAAAATATTATGTTTGTCAATGTTTCGGTTTCAAGTACCAGGTGTGGAAACAATCTATTGTCTACGGCTGTACATGATGTGATACCAGTAAGACCGCATACCGGGCCTGGCACCTGGTACTGGTATTACAAGGACGTTGGCTATACCACTCCCTGCCTGCTGCTGCTGTTCTCCCCCGTTGTATTGATCACTCAGCATGGACTGTGTCTCATCGCTCGGCATCAGACACTTTAAGCCTGCTGCAGTATCACATAGTTTTTATTTATTTATTTTTTTCATGGGCGATAGTGTAAATCCAATGATGTATTTTAGTATGTTTTAATATACTTAAAAAATCTAGTGAGGTGTACAGCCACAATCAAATAACCACCAACACTTTCCTGCCATCGTGAAAATAAAGCAGTATCATATCAAAATATAATCATACAACACCTTACGTCAATTCAACTCCTTCAATTATTGTTATGAGGTGCTGCAATATCATACATGTGTTGTTCTTTATTACCAAGATATTTACTACGATGGAAGGAAAGTGTCGGTGGATATTTGATTGTTGCTGTACACGCATAGAAACAATCAATAAACATATTTTCCTATAAAAAATTATTCCACAAACATTGATATATTCAAGAAAAAAAAATGCGCTGGATTGGCATCATTTCCTCAGTGACGGTATAATTGAGATACTGTACATTAAAAAAAAAAACTACATACTGAAAGCAACCATGAAGCAATGTTTAAATAAAGACTTAATAAATGCGAACGGAGATAGAAAGGTTTTCTTTTAAGATTAAAACATCATTCATAGAAAGGCTCACAATAATAATGATAACTCCTTCTACTAACCTATATCGAGTCACATTACCACTCTGGCCTGAATCGGGTGAAATTCAGACACACACTATCACAATTATGAACAAAATATGACCGGCCTATATACTTGTATGTGATGCCAGGAGTTTACAAAGCGTCTCCCTGACATTTGATGGGTTTTTATATATTTTTCCTTGGAGAGAACTGGCTCTACAAAGGCGTCTAAAATTTACAGATAGTTCGTGGTTTAGTCTTTCCGTCGCCAACCCCCCCCCCCCTTTCCCATCTCTCTCCTTTCACTTACAACATCCTCCTCCTCTTTCCTTTTTTTTTTTTTGTTCTTATCCTCCTCCTTCTCCTCTTCCTTCTCCTCCTCTTCCTTCTCTTCTTTTGTCTCTTCTCCTTTTTCTCTTTTTTTTTGTTCTTATCCTCATTTTTCTCCTCATTTTCCTTCTCCTTCTCCTTCTCTTTTTCTTCCGTCTCTTCTCATTTTTCTCTTTCTTTTTTTTCTTCTCCTTCTTCTTTTTCTCGTTTTCTTCCCTAGAGTTTTAGCCATGTTCTTCCTCTTCATATAATTATTATCCCCATCCCCTCCCTTCTTAATTAATGTTGCTTTCCTTCCTATGTTCTTCTCTATCTCTTTCTCCCTACTGCTTCAACTTTGTTCCATTTCTGTCTTCTTTTAATAACTATTTCATCCCTTCCTCTCACTTTTTTACTCCTTTTCTTTTAATTTCTTTCTCCTTCCTTTTTACTTCTGCTCAATTTCCTTCCCCAACTATACATCCCTCCTCTCCCCTTCCCAAACTATACATCCCTCCTTTCCCCTTCCCTTCTCGTCTCAATCATTCCTCTTCCCTTCTTTCGCCCTTCTCTTCTTTCCCCTCCGTCCCTCATTCTCGTCTCCTCTCTCCCTCCCTCTCTTCCTCCTCTCCCTTCCCTTCTCTCCTCTCCTCTCTACAGTTGCCATTTTAGCGGTGTTAATAGAGCCGATGGTGTTTATTTCCGATGTTTGTGCGAAATTGTTATTGAGGGAATGAAAATACCAAGTGTTGTTTGTGTTGTTGCTGCTCTCAAACCAACAATAATAGTGATAATATACACGAAAAGGTTCGGTAACAATAACATCGGAAAATTTCAATATCGACGAGAGTGAAAACCGCTTACCTGGCATCTGTGAATCACCCTCCTCTCCACCCGTCACCCCTGCCGCTAAACTGACAACCGTGCATCATTCCCCGTCACCAGGCCATGTCTTCCACTACTGAGGGTTCAATACCGGGTCATGTTTCAGCCCTCATAGTAGTTTCAAGGTTCCTGTGTTCCCTTCTATTATTCCTCCCGTCCTACTGACCTTCCTTCCTTCCTTCCACTCCCCTTTTCCCTCTCTATAATGGTCGCCTCACATCCTCTCTTCTCTCCTCCCGATCCTCTTCTCCCCTTTCCTTCCTGCTCTCCTCTTTCCATCCTCTATTCTCCTCTCTATCCTCCCCTTCCCATCTTCTC
This sequence comes from Petrolisthes cinctipes, assembly GCA_033782935.1. Taxonomy (NCBI): domain Eukaryota; kingdom Metazoa; phylum Arthropoda; class Malacostraca; order Decapoda; family Porcellanidae; genus Petrolisthes; species Petrolisthes cinctipes. The sequence goes on along the minus strand of JAWQEG010002642.1, from coordinate 14,814 downwards.
CCCCTTTCCTTCTTGTCCTTCTCTTCACAACCTCTCCCATATCTTCTCCTTCCCATCCTCTCCTTCCAAGAATCCAATTTATGTCCTAAGAAATGAATTCAACAAGGATATTCTACTTGATAATTATTCCGCCCTACAAAATATCCTCTCCCTCACAATCCCCATCCCCCTCTTCCCTCACACCACCCCCCCTCCTCCCTCTCACCATCATCATTACCTATTCTTTCCTCCCTTTATTCCCTTCTCCCCTCTTCTCCTCATTCGTATCTCGTCACCTCTATGTGTGAGCTGTATGACCTCTATGGTACACCTCTCGTGGATTCCATTTCAATATTCTATACGCTTCATCCTTTACCTCTTTACATTTCTCCTTTTTGCCTTTTTTTCTCTTCGTCTTCCTCTTCCTCGTTCTTTTCTTTCTCGTCCTTCTCTTGACCTTCATCTTTTTTTCTCCTCATTCTATTCTTCCCCTTCCCTTCCTTCTTCCTCTGTACATACTTAAATGATACAAGAGTGATAAGATGTAGAGGCCTTACACTGGCAGCAGAAATATGACGTGCTTGTTGAACTGTTCCCCCTGAAGCTGTCTGGTAAAAATATCAACTCGTCAGTCAGTGTGAAACACTTTCGCCTCAAACCCAATAATGTTGATGGAACTCTGAGCTATTTTTTCTCTTTCTATCAATCTCGCGAGTCGTCATATATATATATATATATATATATATATATATATATATATATATATATGTGTGTATATATATATATGTGTGTATATATATATATGTGTGTATATATATATATGTGTGTATATATATATATGTGTGTATATATATATATGTGTGTATATATATATATGTGTGTATATATATATATGTGTGTATATATATATATATGTGTATATATATATATATGTGTATATATATATATATGTGTATATATATATATATGTGTATATATATATATGTGTATATATATATATGTGTATATATATATATGTGTATATATATATTTATGTATATATATATTTATGTATATATATATATATATATATATATATATATATATATATATATATATGTATATATTATATATATCCCTCGTTGTTGGCGACGTTTAAGCATATTAAGTTTTTGGTTCTCCACTCCACAGTAGTTATTTGGGATTTCCTCTCATAATTATTCATCCATTATGTATCCAAGCCGTTTGAGTAAACAGATGCCAATTTAGTTGTTATTTCCTTGCTATTCGTGGTACTTTCAGGAGCGCTTAGATCGATTTTGTTTTATGAAATAATACCATGTGAAAAAAATTATATCTAAGTGACCCCGTTCAAAAATTAAACCCGAGTCAAATTGATGTTTCACAAGGTGCTGCCCTCTGTATAAGCCCCCCCCCCCCACACACACACTCCAAGAATAATAATAATAATGATAATAACTCGCTACAAGGTTTTTTCAGGCCTTACTCAGTCCTGTTTCTTCCTCTTCAATTCGATTATTCTTGGTGGCAGGAGAGCAGGGAGCATTTTTTTGTTGGAGAAATGAAGAGTTAATAATTCCCTCAAACTAAGTTACCAAATTGATCTCGTCCTCAATTATCGAGAAAATAGACTGTTTCCTGGCATACATTGGAGGAATCAGTAGCCCTCAAACTCGTCAACAACAATCATTTATCCTGTTATTTCCCATCCCTATCTCTGTTGGTGGCCTGGTGTAGTGGGCAGCAACTTTGGTTACATCTGCTGGTCTTGGGTTCGATTACCGGCCGGGGTTATAACTGACTCAAGCATTGGATGGAACTTTACACTCACGCCCGTAGAAAAAAAAATAAATAAAAAAAATAGAAAAATAAAACACCTAAATTTGAATCGTTATCCAGTCGTGACCCGCTCCAGTAAGCCAAAGTGGGGAAGTCTATATAGCGTGTGTTGAAGTATTTCTGTGTTCAAGTCAAAAGGCACCATTTAATTTGTGCCGCTGTTTATCTCAGTCTGTACATCTCTGCCTTCATCTTCATCTGTTTCTACCCATTTATCGACATTAAAGTTTATGGCCAGCTTCATATCTCTCTCTCTCTCTCTCTCCTATCTCTCTCTCTCTCGCTCTCTCTCCTCTCTCTCATCTCTCTCTCATCTCTATCTCTATCTCTATCTCTATCTCTATCTCTATCTCTCTCTCTCTCTCTCTCTCTCTCTCTCTCTCTCTCTCTCTCTCCTCTCTCTCTCTCTCTCCTCTCTCTCTCTCTCTCTCTCTATCCTCTCTCTCTCTCTCTCTCTCTCTCTCTCCTCTCTCTCTCTCTCTCTCTCTCTCTCTCTCTCTCTCTCTCTCTCTCTCTCTCTCTCTCTCTCTCTCTCTCTCTCTCTCTCTCTCTCTCTCTCTCTCTCTGTACCACAATGTAAGGTAAGAAATGTGTGTAAGATTTGAAAATGTTTTTGTATTCAGTGTTTTATACAAAGTTTATGGAAATACTACCTGAGAGAGACAGGAGAAATAAAATAATGTGTGCCAACTGTACTGTGGCTACTAGGATGTGTATGAGTGGTGAGTTGATCTGTACCCACTCATGCCATTAAAGCGTTTATTTTTGTACGGGCCGATGGTGTAAGTTTTCTAGGTTTGTATTATTTCTTCGTAAACAGGGTGGAAGGATTTGCTCCCTCTTGTGCTTTCTGATTTGTATATGCTTGTTCCAGTGGGATTGATTTTTATTTCCGAGATAATTTGAGACTGCACAGCATTGGTTTTCTTGCTGAATAATATGACTTAAAATTTAGGTTAACAAGAAAATTTATAACATTGGCCGTAGAAAAATGACGGAATTGGTAACCGTTTGTGTAGGACTGTGACGCAGCTGCACCATCAACACAGTATTCACATGCCAGTAATACATTTCAAGTAAAATATAAATGGGGATTTAACAATATAAAAGGGTTTCATAAATAATCATACGAACCGTACCGTTTGTTATATGTACAGTCGAGAACAAAAGTTGGATCTTCACTCCCACAATTTTTGCATGTGTTCAATAGTTTTCCGAAACTATATAATTTTATATGAGGGAGGGTAAGAGGAGGCTTCCTGTACTACTGTGTTGTTTGTTAAGTGTTGAAGTGCAGCTCTTGTACGTTATTGGTTCATGAGCTGCATATCATCAGAGTGTTATAGTTGGGTAGGTGAGAAACACCTTCTGTCTACGATTGTACTGATGAATAGAGTGTGGGTGCATTTCCCCCCCCCCCCAACCCCCTCAACCCCACTCCCCACCCCCAGGCAGTGGAGGTGGCTCAGGGTATGAAGTGAGACGAGTATCACACTAGCACACTTTTCCTCTTAACCCGAGTAAGACCAGGGTATTTTTGTGATATCTCCAAATGTTTGGCTGTCGTTTGAGTTAAATTTACAACATTTGAGCGACAGGTAGACATTTTGAGAAGCTTAATTATCTGGCGTCATTGACCAGAAAAGCGTCAAGTTCGACTATCTTTGTTCAAGCATTAGTCTTTGACGACGGAGTATCTATATCTTAATTAATTTTGGGTTGATAGTTGCTCAGTAAAATGTTCTCCAATTGTTATTGTTTTGTTAGTACATAATTTAAATCACTAATTTCTAAACGTCAGGAGTGCTTCCCCATGATAACATAAATCACCTGGTTGTGGTAGAAGAGATATTTGTGATCATTCTGTTTTCAAGGCGGCAATGTTAGGTCGGAAAATTGGTGGAATCTGATGCTTGAAAACTGTGGCAAAAAAACAGAATACATCAGAATAACTATGGTAACCTGATGTTGGGGCATTGATTGGAGTCACCAGGTGGCAATATCTAGTCCCTATAAAGGTAAAAAAGAGTATCAACTGTGACGTGATGATCAGTGATACAAAGAAAACCCATAATAACAAATATTCTTTTCGTGTGCCATTGGTGGTCCTGACTCGTTCTATGAGGGATGAAGGACACTTGAAACTCTAGAAGAAGTGATGAGAAACTTAGACTCGAGAACAGAGGATGGAGGAATAAGTGCTAGTGTGATTTGGCTCCAGCTTGATTGTTTCAGTGTGTGGTGAAGCTCTGAGGGAAACGAGGACATTGGAGTTAGAAAAGTACATCCGCATAAAATAACGTGTGTCCCTTGGATCCGATGTGTTTCCTGATGAACGAACCACAATCTCCGGGAATCACAAACGGTAGTCAAAATCAAAGTCCACATAACAACAGGTCGGGACACTGACTGACAAAAACGGGTCCCTGTTGCACATGACGTCACGCAGCCCCTCCTTATATCTCCTCCATGTATGGATGTCGCCCCCCCCCCTCCCCTCTAAGGTGCATGACGTCACATGGCGCCACAAAGCCCCTGCTCATGTCTTTTTATATGGACGATGCCCCTCGCCTCTAATCGGTGTTGATGCGAGTGTCCAGGTTTGTTGTTATCTGGACTTTGGTTAAATGGTTTGTCATATGGAGAAGGGACAGACTATTTTTTGCAACTGTACACAGACGTCTTTGTATTTTTCGTAGTTTTTGTGTTGGGTGTGTTTCTTTTGGGTGTGTTTGTAGATGATGTTAAAGAATACGTTTAAGACGAGCTTATAGCATATTTGTAAAATTTGAATTTTGTAAATTTAGACATTGGTATGGCACATTTGTGATAAAGTGTATATAACTGTGATTATGTAATAACTATAATTATGATCATATATTGAGATACTAAACCAACTATTTTTTATAAAAGACGGCCACGCAGTAGAGAAAATAAATGTGTATTACTGAAGCCCTGAGAGCAGACAACTAGCGACAATAATGGCAAGGTAGGTTAAAGAAAAAAGATAAAAGTTACTAAAACCAAAACTAAAATGCATATCACGGTTGGTTAAAAGATAAATTAATATCAATGCTCAAAGTTGTTATAAGATAATTATACTGTCTTGGACAAAGTAGGACAAAAGAAACTAATGCTAAATGTTACAATAATGTGACTGAAATAAATATCTGATGGTGAGAAGTTGTTGGTAGCTTACATTTTGTTAGATGTATAGTCGACGTTAAGTGCATTAAACACTCCTTTCACTGTTTTTGTTCGAATTTCCTGTAAAATCAATGCGTGAAGTTACGATTCGGTGTCATATGGCCTCGGTTGGCTACAGGGCATTAGGGTGTCATTGAGGATCTGTTATGTAAGGAAGTACACTATGAGGGAAACATAAACAGTACAGTTGGTGCTATAATACCCCGCCTTCATCACTGTGTGTCTAGTGGACTCTTCGTAGCATATCCTATGTACCCATTTTATTTTTGCAAAAACAAACCTGTTTCATGATTATCCTTGTGGTTTATATATTGCTGTCACACTGAATGAATTTTGTATCGGTCATTGTTAATTATTTTTTCGATGGAATGAACAGATATTTAAATGCCCAGTTGTCTTCTCTTACACTGTACTTACCTGAAAACACTGACATTTGAATTTGAAGAGTCATTCTTGTTTTGAAGTTATGGATAGATGACGGATATATGAGTTTAGGTGGGGATGAGTGACGTTTCACATAATTATGGAGTCGACATTCTCGATTTCAAGGGTGACTGAGATTGACATAACTGAGTGATGAACACGGAGACAAGTTATATATTCCATAAATTGGTAATGTCAGTCTGAGTCAGGAAACACGCTTGCTGTAACTATAATTGAATTTATTTCCACTTGGCATCACATACACTTAACAACAAAAGCGCTATTGACTCATTTGTCAAGTCATGAACCACATCCTGTATGCCTCATCATCACCGTCATTATCAATACCCCATATAACCTTCACAAGGGGATATTTTTTACTTTCACTTCGATTCCAGACCCTGTAATTGGAAACTCTAAGCTGTTGGTGAGGTGACAGCGATTTTGTTGATGAGTGCAATGTCGCCAACAAATGTCCTGTCTCCTCACCTACCTCTTCTTGAAGGATACGATTAAGGATAAGCATCGAAAAATCACTTTCCCCATATATAATTACAGTATACAGAAGGCAAATGAATCAACTTTTTGTGCTTCAGTTCACGAACCTGTGATGCTTATGTTTCCATACTGTAGTCCATGACTTGGCTTATGTGGCATCAGGAGTTTTGCCACTGACTGTACTTTAGATATCCTAACCCAGTCGAATATTTGCAAAAGTCAGGCATAAACCAAATCGTACCAAATTACTTGTGACAAATTAAATGGCACGTGGTAGTTGTGTCACTTGTTCACCTAAGGTCGACTATAGAAGACTAACTTAATTTACTACCAACAGCAGTTTATCTGTTTTACTGTGAGCTCGATTTTGCAAGGCTTGATCGGAACAAATTACAGAGACCAACAGCGATAGTTTTGCATCGTTTTTCGTACTCGTTTCATTCGAAAATGTTGCAAAACTTACATTAATACAATTATTGGAAGGTGTTACTGTTGAACTTGACAATAAATTTTTACTGAGGCTTACATCAATTAAACGTCAACCTCTGATATGGTCTGCACTTACTATTCCAGGTCCCAAAGTCCCGTAGAGAATAGTGAGTACATCGGTGTGTCATAAAGTGAACTTTGACATTCACGGGTGGTCATCACGTCACAGTTTTCTAGTGACGCAGGGGATGCTCACAGCGGGTGTTATGGTAGAAGCCTTTTTTATACAAGAAGAAACATGAAAAATCTAATGGACCTTGATAATCACATAATGGTTATATTGATCTGAAGCTTTGCAAAAACGCGCTCTGTGAAGTAAACCAAATAATCAATGTTTTACTCATTCGTATCTACAAAGAAAATGAGAGAAAGAGAAGCTGTGGTAGAGTTTCTGTATTAATTTGTCCAGCGTGAAAGGATGAAAAAAAAGGTTGTCCATCCTATGGTGTACTGTTTGCCGTTGTCCAGTGTGAACAGGCGAGAAAACAGGTTTTGCTCACAATAGTGTACCATTTGCCAACTGTTGTCCAGTTTGAAAAAATAGAAGTGAGAAAAGAAAGACTGGGTGTACTCACTGAAGTAGCAGTGCTCCTCAGAATAAGAGCAAAGCACTCATATCGGTACTGAATCTGTGATGTTGTAGCTGACTGTGTACACTTTGCTCACCGGAGTAAAAAAAATATACAGGTGGTACAAAGTGGTCTTTTAATTTTCCCTAAAGTATAATGTCTTATCTTTTATTCTGTCCTGTGTGGGTGTGTCTGTTTTACTCACACTTTATTGCGTCGGCCTTCATTCTGAAACAGCTCTTATCTCACTGTCATTTTCCGTTCGATTTCCTCTGCTGTTATTCTCTTGCTAGGTACAGTAGTGCCATATGGCCCTTCATCCCCATCACGAGGTGTCATTGCTACCTATGCAAATGAAACTGTGATAGTAAGAAAAGATTCATTCATAATTTGATTTGCCCATTTTTGTGGGGCAAGTCACTTTGAAGCAGGTGGGTGGATTGAGGAAGAGTGGGTAGAATAAAAAAGGAAAGGAAAGGTGTTAAGTAATAAAGTGCATAAAGAAGGAAGGAAGATGCAAAGGATAGATAAATTATGGCTTATTTTTTTTTACCACGAATTAATATCTTTGTTGATGTGCACACATTACTCAGATTGGCGTCCCTTCGGTCCCAACCACTCTCTCTAATTCCTTCAACTGTCCCTCCTTTCCTCCTATTTCCTTCGTGTTTACTGTTCTCTCACTCTTTATCATTTTCTCACTCGAACTGCAGGGTCTTCCAGGCAAAGAGCTCTCTTTTTTTCATCATATGTAAAGTATTCACAACAGACACATAATTTATAGAGCTTTTCAGTAATCTGATGTATACACGCCTCCGATTTCGCCCAAATAAAGCTGTATTCCCGATTGGTCAAGCTGAGAACTAAAGTGCTTGGGTGCTCTGGTGCCAAATAATCCTTCTGGGCTTGGTAATAATAATAATAATAATAATAATAATAATAATATTGTGTATCAGTCTGTTAGTCTTTGATTGTTTCATGCCTGCACTGACTGTACTAAAATATTTCATAACTTAATGTTGCACCAGTCAGTCTCAGACCCTCGAACATTTGATCACTGATAATAGTAGTATCCATGCACCAATAATAATAATTTAACTAACTCTCTCTCTCTCTCTCTCTCTCTCTCTCTCTCTCTCTCTCTCTCTCTAGCGATACACTCATATATCATGTTTTTAAGAGTATGACACCTATTATATGCTTCATCTATTTCACCCATGTTCTCCACTACACTCCTCATGCACTTTTTAACTCTTACGGGCCTTTTGCACAGTTTCTAACATCCTACAGTTTGAGTTTCCTTCCATCCTCTAATTTCACACAGTGCCATAAGGTCCTTCAGGGCCTGATGATAAACTATTTATTTATTTATTTTTTTCACAAGCTGCAACAAGTGTCATGAAGATTTCAGAGCATAAAGCAAGAACCCGAATCCTCCTCCACCTCACTCAGGGAAATGCAAGGATTCAAGGTCACGTTGGCTGATATACTGTACAACGAGAGGGATACTTCAAGTGTGGTAAGTCTCAAGGTAAGTAGTATTAACACCTATGTAATATACTGTACTGTTATGTGGAAGCCCTGACACGCACTGGATGCAAACTAAGAATACTGGATGGATATAATTGGACTTTACTATGCCTATATATCCGTAGGTTGTAGGTTTATATCACCGGGTCTTCTCTCTGGCAGATAGAGTTTGTTTTCATAATTAGTTTTTGCCGCTGGTAGATCGTCAGCCATCCGTTATTCTCCTAGGAATTGGCGCCCCTTCTAATCCGAGTCAGTACCTTCCCTTTCCTCTTTTCAGCTGCTCATCCCTTTATTCTTTTTTCTTCGCGTTTGCTGTCCCGCCTCTCTGTCTTTTCACCAGTTATAATACATTTTACCTCCCAGGAGAGCTTGCACTTCCGTTGGTGAAAGAAATTGTGTTTTCTCTTTCATAGCAACACCTTTGGCTTGTTCTTGATGATGCAAGCTTATATAAGCCCTATTGTCCCTGGGCAGATTTTCATTTTGTTCATTCAGGCCAGTAATTTATCAATCGGGCAAATGATTCGTTCATTCGAGTCTGTGAGTGGAGCTCTTGGAGGTGTTTGGTGCGGCAGATTCCTGGCAGTAAGATTGTGTCTGCCAGCTGCACGATGTTATAGTTTATTTTTATATTTTAGAGCCATAGCGTATAATTATATCTTTGTATTTACTTTGTGGCTGATTGTTGTTTATGCTAGAATTATTCTTAGTTGAGTTTCTATGTACTGGAATGACTTCGCTGTACAAAAGTTTGGCCGTGCATCTTGTCAGCCTGGCTGTTTTGGGTAGAGGTTGCTAGGGTTAGGTGCGGGAGTCCTCTTGTAACTTTGTCTTTTCGTGTGTTTGTGAATTTTAGTGGTTAACTTCGTGACAGTGCGTAAAGCAAAGCAGCGTATATTGTAGAGACACTGATCGCGACCAAAACGAAAGAAATTGTTTGTGGAAGACCGAAATACTGTGGTAGAGTTTAAAGACAGTCAGCGAGATGAGTTGCAGTGATGGAGGAAGGAGCAGCCATGGTGAATTCAGAGACAAAGTCGTATGTGCAGGGGTTGTGTGGGACTTTAAGCAGCATTACGACTCATATGATGTGAGCGATTTAGGTAGTCTAGTGTGAAAAGTACTGCCCAGATTACATGAAGCGTAAAGTGTTGAGCAAATTATTAACTACGAAACGTTGAAAAAATTCTTTTAGCAAATTTTAAATGACGTTAAATGTACTCCTCACTCGTTATACTCCGTTGCAACACATTAAAGGGGTGTTAATATTTGTAATTGACACTATATTGTACTCGGCTGCCCGTAAATGAAAACAACATCACGGTCGTGGATGACAAGAAGTTCAACAGACACGAGATGACGTACTGGCACCGATGCAGACATAAACAACCAACTTGCTACTAGCTATAGAGATCAACGAAAACGTGTAAGTGGCAGTTTCCTTTACTTAGTTTTATTTATAGATCAACTTTGAGTGTAACAACTATACAGATTAGAGGTTGAAGGATATTTATGCTGCCGATTGCACACCTGACATATCATTCTAACTAGTCCACCATCAATTAATGAGGTCAGTTAAGAAAGAACGTGTAAACAAATATTCGTTATCAAATAAGTGGAATGATTATATATTGAAATGAAGCCATCCTTAGAATATAAGTACGCCAAAATGGAATAACGTCAGCCTATAACGGAACCAATCATATTGCCTCTTATTAATGTTATCCGAAAGAGGAAATAATAATAATAATAAAAATAATAATGAAACATCCATCATGTGGCAATTACGATCGCCACAAACTCTCCTACCCCAGGCTTGTTGCTTCCCTCTCCCTCCCTCTCACCATGGCCTCCTTCTCCTCTCCCTCACTATGTCCCTCCCCCTCACCATGTCCTCCCTCTACCCTGAACCGTCTCCTCCCCCCTCACCATGTCCTCCCTCTACCTTGAACCGTCTCCTCCCCCTCACCATGTCCCCCCCCCCCCCGACCCTGAACCGTCTCTTCCCCCCTCACCATGTCCCTCCCCCTCACCGTGTCCTCCCTCTACCTTGAACCGTCTCCTCCCCCCTCACCATGTCCCTCCCCAATCTCTACTTTCTCCCTTTCCCTCCCTATGCCATTCTCCCCCTTCCTTCCCTCCCTATGCCATTCTCCCCCTTCCTTCCCTCCCTATGCCATTCTTCCTCTTCCTTCCCTCCCTTCCATTCTCCCCCTTCTTTCCCTCCCTACCACTTCCCCCTTCTTTCCCTCCCTACCATTCTCCCTCGTCCTCCCTCCCTACCATTCTTCCACTTCCTTTCTCCTTACCTTCTACCTCTTCTTCTATCCATCCATCGCAACGACCACAACCTTTCTTAACTTCATTATCAACATTATCATTGTTTAGCCCACTGCCTCACCAAGACCTTCCCCAATGTTTCCATGAGGCTATTATTATGTTGTAGATCTGGTTCAGTCCGCCCTTGAGAGTTATCTGAATTAGTCCCGTAACTGATACAGCTGAGTCGGCTCTCATATATATATATATATATATATATATATATATATATATATATATATATATATATATATATATATATATATATAATTTTACTATAGTAATAAGGATAGTTCTGACGACGAAGTGCTTCAAGATAAACTAGCCCATATACCCATAATTATATAAAAACAATCTTATATCCATTTTACTGTAGTTGAAATCCTGCCGCGTAGTAAAGAATACTAAACTAGCCCTTATTCTATGATGTAATAAATACCAGAGCAATAACCACTAGCCTCTACTGGCGTCAAAATAGTCATACGTACCCATACAAAGGTATGTAAAAATAATTGTAAAAATGGAAGTGAGGCAATATTGCAGTAAAAGGTGCAAGAGGCGAGAGCAAAGTCAACACTGGTAAAAGAGAGTTCAAACATATATATTTATTGAAACACTGTGAGATCTTGATCGACGTGTAAATATTTTACATAGTGGGTAAATAGTGTTCGACTGTGGCCGTATGGTGGGTGTTTATATTGGACGGCAGTGATGCTGGTGTTATAATGGTGTTGTCTGTTGAATTATACTGTACTAGTTTTCTAATTATAGGTAAATGTCCATACTGCGATATAATTAGGTTGCATGTGATTGGCCGCGGTGTATATATGTGCTGCTCGTAACTCCTAAATGGCAAGCTTTCACCAATGATGAGGAGCCGTTTGTAAAATTATGTTTTGGATAATTACCATCAGCTTCATAAAAAATATATTATTAATAATCTGTGGTGACTGTCTGGCTGCCATGATGGAGGTGGAGGTGATTATGGCTGTGTTGGTTGGTGATAAATATTAAACCGAGTGTGATAGTAATGATGGTTATGGTAGGGAAGATATTACTGATGCCTGAAGTTGGTTGGTGATAACTCTACTTCCGTTGTAACAAAATCATTCGTCCGTGGTTATATCGTCTTATTGTCCCCCCCCCCTCCCGCCTCTCTTTCTACACACACACACACCAATATTATTTTCTTTCGCCCATACACACCACATATGAATTTTAAGTTCGCTATGTTGTAGGCTACATGCTCATTACAGCAAATTACTTAGTGAACGGATAAATGTTTGCTTTTGTGAATGAGTTATAATTATCTTCAATTCCGTCAACATTTATACATGTTAACATTCCGACACACATGAGGTAGCATCATTATATATATATATATATATATATATATATATATATATATATATATATATATATATATATATATATAACATGATTGTTTAAAAGTATCTTGATAAATGATAAATGATTATATGATCGTGTGGAGTTAAGGCAGGACAATATACTAGCGGCTAGCCTAATGTCTGACGATAATTTGTCCAGGGAACAAATGCGTTTTTCCACACTCAGAGAATGAGAGATTCTGGAGAAGGAGTTGTCTGTTTGTCTCGTCTTGTTAATGATTATGATATACACTCCGCTGTAGTAATGATCTGATGTAAAGTTTGGTTGCAAGATATTATAAACATTAGTAGCCTATATATTCACACGTTGTTATGTGTGTGACGCTACACCTACACACGTCCTCTTTAGACTTCTGCCATGCTAACAACTACATACCGTAGGCAGTTTGGTTCCTGAAAGCGTCAACTTATTCTTGGTGGATAGTTTAGTAGCTTTGATAGTTTAGTACCTTCTTTGTTGACATGTTTTAGTATGTGGCCCACTTCTAAGTTCTAAGTTAGTTTCCTTAAAAGTTAGGCTACCGTATTATATACAATTAGTATCTGGAAGTAACACACGTTTAATAGTTTCAAGGAACTGTATGTTCTACGTCACACTGCCACCTATTCCACCCCAGCTGCTTCCATCATATAAACTAGTGGTCTGTAATTAGGGTTGTGCTGAGGCTATATAACTACAGCTTCGTGTTCAGCTATCAACATTAATTCTTCTAGAATTACATCCAGTAATTTTCTCCATAATTTGAGTTAATTATGCATATCAAAATCCAATAATAATTACCGTATGCAGTCATAATGCTGTGTTTTGAATCGAAGCGCTAATAAAGGTAATATTCCTTTGTATAATGAAGGTGAAAAAATTGAATTATTTATATTAGCATACCTTAATAAAGGGTTAGATCACCAGTTCCTTCCCAGTGCTAATGCAAGTGTTTATGAGGGAAGTGTAGGTGGTTGGTAAGATAAATGTAAGAACCAGGCAATATGCAGTGTTTATATTGTGTAGGCTGCTGCACACCTTGGCTATTACGAAGTAGATGGTGGATGTGCACCATCGTAAACAAGAGTCACTGAGGGTGAGGGTTGGAGACATTACAGGCATTAATAGTATTTTCATTTAAGGGAGTAATGCAGTGTTGGTAAATGTGGAGTAACTGATTCACCCAAACTATTCCAAGCAACAGGCTACCATTACATTTGCTCATTAGGCCCTGTTTCCTGGCATGCTATGGAGGAATCAAGGCACTACAATATTATCAGATTCGTACTATCCCCTTAAGGACAGTGAATGTGAGAATTATCACTGGTAACAAACATACGACACATTAATAAGAATACAATCCTGAATAGGCCTACACTGCTCGGATGACCATAATGCAGTGTATATAGGACAGAGGTAAAGGTGGGTTCCGTGCACTAAGTAGGTTATTTAGGTACTAAGAAGGTGAGATTTAAATGTTTCCATATCGGACTATATGAATGAGTTTATACTGTTTGGTTATCGAGGTATAATCTCAGTTTCGGTCTCTTTAGAGGTAGGCCTAATGAGTAAGTGGGGTTGCTTACCAAAACAGAAAATAGTAGGCTAACTTAAATTTGCGAAGCCCATTAAACTTGAAATCACATAGGCCTATTTGTTATCATAATTATAGTTCAAATGTATTAAGCAGCATGAGTATAACAATGATTAACACCAATATAGTCTATTCTTATTTATTTGAGGAGTTTTCTAGCCTAAGTGTCAATAACAATGTAATACGTAACATGCTGCTTGACGTTAAACCTCTCATTACCATGTGCCAATTTCAGGAACACATATGTTGGATGTAATTAGATCCATATGACTTTATTACCGAAATCGTATATAAAAATCATTGAGGCTAATTTCCGAGTGTCATTTTATGAACTGTCATTTTAATGAAAGTTCATAAGTGGCCATGGTGAAATAAGCGGATTTGCATTTAATATGTGATATTCCATAAAGATATAATTATGCTTTGCAATATGTAATGTAACCACTGAAAACTGGGACAATGGAAGAGTAGTAACGAATTCATTTACAGTCATCAATGAAATTATATAAAAGTTGGCCTCTGTGTTCTGATTTACTGTACCATTCTTAAATACTGCACTATTATAATATGCGTCTTTGTCATACATACAGCAATTATCAGTAAAGAGAATGACGGATTTATTGCATAGGCCGATAACTCCTCTATTAAAAATATTCAAGATTGGAACAATTTTCCATGCACTCAAAGTGACTTGGGCAACTCTCCGGACATTGTGTAGTGTGATGATGCTGGGCTCAGGTAAATATATTGCCAGTGATCACCAAGTTATCGTGACGAACCATAAATAAAAAGAGGACTCACCTGTGCAGCCTCATTGATCCTTGTTTCCGTCTATTGTTGGTCTATTTCTGATCCTCGATGGAAGCCCTGATACTTTTCGACCGTCGTGTTCTGTGTCATCCTTTAGCACAAGTCATACCTCTGTTTTTTACCACCGTCTTTCTCTTCAACATCATCTATATATAATAAGGACAG